>JAEMWC010000069.1:1087500-1125000 GCA_016490735.1 Pachyseris speciosa
GTAAATCACCTCGGCACGGGTACCTTACCTTGGATGACAGTTGTTATGAAGAATACCGTCGTGATACCCGAAGAAGACATCAATATTTAGGTCGTAAAACTTAAATTTCAGTCGCAGTATAGTTAACGTAAGTCAAACGGTTTTCGGCGGATAAAAAGCGTGGCTGCTTTTTATGCTGAGTTTTTAGCTGATGCTATTCAAGAGCCTCAGTGAATTGAATTTTAATTAACATGAATTGGCTGCAGATATCGTGTTTTTATGTTTGATAAATTATTGATGAACTAATTAATATATAAGAACTGTTTGCAGCCGGTTAGTATGCTAATCCCCGCCGGCATTTGTCAACATTTTTAACGTACAGCCATGCTGTTTTTAAAGTCCTTTCTAAAGAGTTCTGCACGTTAGAAACAAGAGAAAAAAATCGAAATTCAAGCTGGCAAATACGTACAAGCTCTAAAACAAGGTGAGCGACGCTAAACCTGCAGTTGTTCGTCAAGTGATGACCAAGCATTTTTCCAACGTTCAGTGTTATAAAGTGTTTACAAAGTGATTCCAGTTTGTCACGTGAAAGCTAGAACTTGGTGAAACAATTTTCGAATTTATACTTTGGTGTCGCTGAGTTTTAATTTGTTCATTCGGCTGAATATGAACGGAAAGGGTGTCACGTTCAACTAAGTTTGCAGACTTGGATTATTCGCGTTATCCTCACAACCATTTCTCGAAATATCACTCTTTAGCACGAATCAATAAAAATTTTGTGAACTAAACTGAGGCAACACGTAAATATAAAAGTTTTTTTTTATCTCTTTAATCAAACGTTAGGCAAGTCGTGATATTTACAGGTAATTATAGCATTTCACAATTAATAATTCATTACAGGCCGACAAACCATTAAGCCAAAACTGGTAACAGATGTGTGCATTCCGTCTGCGCACAAAAGTGTCGACAGTCGTGAAATCACCTCTGGCTGCCTTTCTATCCAAACTAACAGGTAACAAGCAGCCGCAGTGTGATTTCCAGACCCCCGGGGACCACAATTCATGGAAACATAAATTTGCATGCCGGAACTAAGGCCGAAACATTTACGTAACTTAACATAAATTTCCACTCAATAGTCCAGTTTCGAGTTCACCATGACCGCTGAATAAAAGTACTGAGAACGCATTTGCACACCGTTAGCCTCGACCTAAAGTAAAATATTCGGCACACATTCCAGCGAGAAGATGACCTGTTTACAGCTCTGTCTATTGTTTAATTTTCAAATTTGTGTCACCTTCCCGCCGGTATTTGTGAATATTTTACTTTAGGTCGAGGCTAACGATGTGCAAATGCGTTCTCATGAGTACTTTTATTCAGCGGTCATGGCGAACTCGAAACTAGACTAATGTCCAAAGTTAAACGCTGACGAGAAAATTAGCTTGTTATAAAAATATTTCAGTTGTTTCTCAGAGTATGAGATTTTTCTCCACGACTGACCAGGTGAGCAGGGTTGGCGCAGTGGTGAGAGAACTCGCCTTCCACCAATGTGGCCCAGGTTCGATTCCCGGACTCGACATCATATGTGGGTTGAGTTTGTTGTTGGTTCTCTTCTCTGCTCCGAGAGGTTTTTCTCCGGGTTCTCCGGTTTTCCCCTCTCCACAAAAACCAACATTTCCAAATTCCAATTTCATCTGCTTGTAAAGCGCATTTGATCATATACACATGGAAAATGCGCTATATAAGTTCTAAATTATTATTTTCTAAAACTGTTCACTTCGGTTTACAGTGTTTGCTGATTCCACTAACGGTAAGTATGTCGACCTATATAATTTCTTTTATTCCATTTTAAGTAAATTGCAACACCGCACAGTAATGAAGGTGTTTTAAGGAAAGAGAAATAAGCCGTTTATTAGTCAAACAATGTTGTTAAACACAACACATTTCAATCGTGGCTTTGACCTTATGATAAACGTCATATCAGACCTCCACTCTTAGAAAACATTTTAACTAATGAAATTCGCCATCGTGATTTCGTAGAAACCCCGGCTCAAAAGGCAGCTATCAGCGAATTACAATTCGTTAACTGTAAGCACCCAAGGAGAGTCTTGCTCAATGATTTTCAGATACTAGTTACTGATGGGCAGTTGAGCATATGCAGGTATACGTCACTTCCGTCATGTCCTCCGGAGGCCATGATCATATGAAGACTAAATCCATGCAGAGGAAATAGATGCACACGTTAAACTTCCGGTTTGACGAGTTTAACGAACTCTGTAGGAAAGGAAAAAACACAATATTATCATGATTTTGCTTTTGAAATTTTTTTATCATTGTTTTCTCTCAAGACTGCAATAGAAATCCAATAGGCTTAAAAACGTGCTAAAGGATACACATGTTGTCAACCAAAATGACACAAACTTAGCGCCGTTAACCAATCAAAATTGTACAAGAAAAACAAACAGCCACAACCTCGCTCCCAGGGTGTCTCTTTATCCGATTCCCTGGAGAGACCCTGGAAACCAGGTTGATGCAGCCAGAGCAAAGCTTGTGTTAGGCCTTAAGTGCATTAATTTTTTATCACAAAAGGGACGGACGTTAATTACGTTACGAAATGCATGTATTATTCAATCGTATCTGGGGAGGGGGAGGCTTAAACCAATAACAGGAAACGCATGGAAAACCAGTACCGAGCGACAAAAATACGATTAATAACCGAAAGCTCAATTGCTTGTTTTGACCTTCCCACAGTTGCAAGGGTTTGTAAATGGAGAATTGAACCAAGTGTGCGCTAACCCTCAAACGTTATTTTTCTCTTTCTGCTCTCTTGATGATCCTGTAAAATCTCGTTGATGTCTTGTTCTGGAATGCTCTCTCCCATGTGCCGCATCACGTATCGAATCTCGTTGGAGAATATGTAACCTTTGTCGTCACCGTCAAACGTTCTGAATGCCTCCAGGAGTTCTTCCTGATCAAGCGTATTATTGTTCTGATTTATCATCATGTTCACAAATTCACCAAAATCTACCACGCCATTTCCTGGGTAGGAGAAAGGTTAATGTTAACATTTTCATCAGAAAACACTGAAGAAACACGTCCAAGGCTCGAGTATATTGTTCATTCACTCTGTGGCAATACACTCACATGAGAGCTGTGAGCTGCACCTCTCTATGGTGCAGTTTATTATCCCGCTTAAGCTTAACTCTCTGTACTGATAAAGTATTTTGCGAGGGTTGGGTTATACGCTAAGACGATTATAACCTTATTCAAAAGGGAGGGCATAAGATGTTTCAATTTTTTGGAACAGTTCGGTGGTTTCATGGTAATGTTGATGATCGGGATGAACCATGATTTCACCATGACAATCATATTTCCAACATCGTGGACCCTCTCACTGCTAAGGCGGTTGAGTGTCGAAAGTAATCCGCTTTTCTTTTGGCTTCACTTGACTTCACTTTGTAATTAGTTAAAAAAACTCGCGCCACTATCTCAATCAATGACAAGCAAAATCTAAAACAACGGCCGATTTTGCACGCATACGCGCATTTTCTCGCGCTTGGCGCCAGGTACGCGCAGTTGCTCCATCTTCTGATTGGTATCTTACGCTTCCCGCGCTTCAGTGTTGCGATTGCTCATTGCAATATATAACTCTGGCCATTGCAATATATAACTCTGACTTTGATTTTACGACACTAAGTTGACACCGCTCTGAAATGAATTCGGGAAGTAGTCTAATTGACCGAAGTAAAATGGTCTGAAATGTTGTTCAAACTTTACCATCATAATCCACCTCATTGACCATGTCTTGAAGTTCAATTTCTGTGGGATTCTGCCCAAGTGACCTCATGATCGCACCCAACTCTCGAGTTGTTATGAACCCGTTTCCATCTTTGTCGAAAAACTTGAACGCGTCGCGATATTCTAAAGGAGATCAAGCAAAGAAAGAAATGAAGTGTAAGGCATATCGGGAAAAAAACAAAACAAAACAGCATTATGGAGGTACGAGAGTTGATGCAAACCCGGACATGCCTCTGACTCAGCGTTAATCAATTTCTAGCCAGTGGTACAGTAACTGTTGCTAAATATACGGATTACTCTTTTAAGGGAAAGCATCAAGAAGTCCAACAATTTTTTTTCCATCTTAATTTAAACTTGGTATACCGTGCAACCTCAAGCAGTTTAAGGCCTGGGTCAGGGTTTTTCATTAGATAAAATATTTTTTTTTCGTAATTTAACAGCCCAGTGGAATGACACTGAAACGAAATTTGGCTCAAAGGAAGTTCTCATCGTCCTTAACATTTTCAAGTATAATAGACTATATCATAGATCACTTGACAAGTCACGTGACCAATCTTTGGACTAATCACTTATTTGAGGAGTAGGTGACGGTTGTAGGATATAGCATCAAATAAAATAAAAAAGGTTTTTTTTCTTATGCATATTAATTATTCCAGCATCTCACGTTTGGAATGACCTTCCATCGTTCTCAACAACCAAAAATTATAAGGACAAAGGCCATTTTTCGGCCCAGACAACCTTTGGCTTTTCATAATTTAAAGACTAAAACTCGAGAACAATCATTCCTAGCGCGGATAGTTAGATATGTTGAATTTCCATTGGAAATAGTTTGATCACTTGACTGATCAAAATTATACAAAAGATGACAACAAGATTTATCTTCAGCGAAAGTTTCATCCGGTTCTAGACAATCTGGAGAAAAATATTGGCGATCAACCATATTTCTGAACATATTTTCAAACTCAGGCCTTAAACTGCTTGAGCTGGAGTCATACCTCATAAATATATTTGGCTTTATCAGCTGAAATGATAAGGCCAGGGCAAAAGGCAACTTTGCCAACGTAATTGTGGTGAGTCTCGATCGTCATCTGACATTTCGAGTGCCGTAAACTCGCCCTCGGATTCGCTCAGATGAAGGGCTAGTGCTCAAACCCCCAGCTATCGAACCTTATCAGTTCACTTGATGGACACAAATTCGTTTTGACGCAACACCGCAGTTTCTTTAGAAGAATAATCCTTAATTACGCGTCATGCCAGTTCGTAGATGCATCTTTGAAATAAGAAATATTTTAAATTCCTAAGAGATAGAAGAAGCTATCTTTTAATATCCTTCCCTTACTATTAGCGACGCTACAACTCAGCATTGACTAAAACGTTGCGGATAAATTATCTTTAGTATGTTATAGTCTGTCTATAAAGCGAGCCCGAGAAAAAGTATTATGCGAGGTGTGCTGATGTTAATTTCGGTAGAGATTGCATTGTTGTTGTTATTGTTCCTAAAAGGCCGTCTTTAATGTAATAAAAACTTGTGAAATGCGTCGATGAAGGATGTATTTGCACATTTACTTTAATCAACAGAGGGAAGCATTTACAGACAAGGAATCATCTACTCCTATCGGAGACAGGCTTGACGCGGTATGAAACCTTTTATTATCGATATTTCAGTTATAATTTTTTTTTATCTTAAATGTATAGGTTTGACCTTAAACGTGCGTACATGCACTCGACCTTTTTTGTTACTTTTAATGTATATATTTTTGCCAAAAACGCGTATTAATAAAAGAAAAACAAAAACCTTTTTAGATCTTGTTTTGACTTCACTTTTTCTATTCTTAAACTTTTTTTCAGGGCTGCATGGATTTTTCAAAAAGGCTAAGCTTTTTCCGTTTTCGCAGGCTTCGGGAATTTTAGATGTATGAGTGAGGACCCCGTTCCACTGTAGCCGAGCCAAATACTGGATATTTCTATTTTACAACTTGGCTCCCAGTTAAAATTAATTCCGTGGATTAATCTCAACTGAAGTTACTTTTGTTATGAAAGATTTCCAGCTGTTCTTTCCTGTCAAGGGTGGAAGAGATGTCAGTACGTTTGACATTTGTGGTGTGCTAGTTATATTTGAAGGTAGCCGGTAGCTCAGGCTATATATACAGGTAACTGATGAAAGTAAATCAAAACGAATTAAAAGTTACCTTCGATCTGTTCTTCTGTGAGCTTATCCTGTTGAAATGAAAATAGAATATCCATTACTTCATCCCTAAAAAAACATAATGCACTGAGCCAGTTGCTCAATCGAAACTCGGTGTAAGTTTTCATTGCTAAATCCGCAAAGAGGTGCAGATCAACCGTTTCAAAGATAGGGACGTACATCTTCAGCCTGTCAGCGTCTGATTCCCCTTACAAAATTAGCCTGGATTTTTACATTCATTTCGACCATCATTCGCTTGTAAGATACATTTTGTACTAAATGCTAACCTTAACATCTGGATCCATTTCTGTGTCCATTTAGATATGATAATTTACGAATCTTTTTGCGTGCAGAGCAAACACAGGCTTTAATCCGACAATTTCAGATCTTCCTCTGTTATCACTTTTTAAAGCGCCAAAGGAAGTGAAAAAGTATAAACTTGCGCCTGGGTACTTTAATTGATTTATTGGCCACTTCCACATCTCCCATAAACACTGTGTTTGCCCCCAAAATTTTGCATAACCATTATTTTCACTTGCTATTGGGACTAACAATCGTCCCGAGAGAAATCGAAAACAATGCTTATGTAAAATTTTGGGGGCAAACAAAGTGTATTATGGGAGACGTGGAAGTAGCGAATTTATAAAAAAAAAAGCGTGATTTTTAACGAGTATCCCATTTACAGAAGATGTTTTCCCCTCTGCGCCTTGAGACCGACTGTATCCTTGAGGTACAACGTGATTCTATCTTTTAAGTCGGTGGATGGAATTCTCAAGAGTGACCACTCAAATGACAGCTACCAAGCAATACTTTCCTGTGGTGCTGTTTATTATATACTAGTATACATGTATGTTGTACAAAATGGTTTAATCTTTTGAGTTCCAGTATGAAACTCAACTAAAAAATACTGAGTAGTACTTTCATGTAGTGCTGTTTACTATGCTCAATGAAGGGTACTTGGGGGAAGGGATGTCCTCTCGCGGCCTTTTGATGATATGCGTGGGCGACCCTAGCAGCACTAAAAAGATGCTGTAATCTGATTGGTTAAGAATCTCACTTTCTACTACTTTCGTGGCAGATAGAGAGCAGCGAAAAAGCGCTCGACTCACACGGTTTAAACTTTAAGTAACAGTGCATTGAGTTAGACAAAAGTTTTCGCGTTAGTAGGAAATAAATTCGGTGCGTTTTTTTGGAAAGTTATTATTTTTTCCATCAGTGCTTGATTAATTTTGACCTTCCCGTTATTAAGTGTCATATTAGCTTACCAGAAATTTGAGTTGCAAATCATTCAGAATATGACAACTTAAGGACCGTATTCACGTGGTGGACAAATCAGCGACAAATATCACTTGGGTACCTGTGTTTGGTGACCTAATGTACTGTCACCGCTGTCTACTTGTATTTGAAATAGAAAACCATGACTGAAGTTCACCCTTTGTCAAAGATTGGCAAACAACTCATTAGCTTATGTGCGCCCACTCTGAAGGAAAGGCTTGATAAGCTTCATTTCGGTAGCTTTAGTAACATGAAACTTTCGCGACATATACGTTCACAACGTCACGTTCACATCATTTCTTCAAATTGGAGGACATAAAGTGGAACGTTTTAAAATAGTTTTTTGCCATTTCCATTGCTGAAGTCAGTCGACTCTCGCTGCCCGGCGGTTTGCTATTCCCACAAAGATTCATGTAAGACTTCAGTTTAAACTCTTGAATACGACATTTCAATCATGTCCTGGCTTATTAAAGAAGAATCAACTAACAAGCCAAAAACGTTGGCAGCTCAACTATTTTGCATTTAAGGATCTTGTAAATCTATTGTTTTTTTTTTGTTTTTTGTTTTTGTTTTTTTTTTTGTTACTTGCGCTGCTGCGTAATATTTTTCTGATATGCAGATCGCTGGCAAACCAAGTGCCATTTAGTCAGCTGCCAACTTAAGCTAAACACTGCTTGAACAGTATTGCTGTCTTTGTATAAAGGTCTTCACTGTCCATTAAAGAAAAGAAAGGAGATAAAATGGACGACACCTTTTTCCGGAAACTAAGGCAAGACTAGTTTCGAGTTGCCCGTTGTTTACCGTTTTTCCCTTGTTTTGACTCTCCGTCCACTGACGTATAGATGGCAGAGGCAGATAGTTTTCATTTAACATAATGCCCTCAAAATCTTACTTAATTAAAGGCAGATTTTTCACACAAAGATTTCCATATTTAAATGGCAGTATGGCACAACACTGTTGAAAATTCTGTTTCTTAACAACTGAGTTGTTAAGAAATGGAATGTTCCTAAATTTCATTTGTTTTTACCAGTGAGAAGTGAAACCTTCCTAAGAAGAAAATGCATCAAAAACAAATACTGCACGTTCAGAGCCATTACTTTGCCCATTAAACCTATCTTTGAGCAACGTTTCCCTTGCCGTCCCTTAAGGCCAAAAATAGTTTCCACTTTACGAAATAGTAAAAGATTGTGCAAACAAAGTACTTCTAAAACACCGATTCACTGGGAAATCTTTCTTGCTCCCTTGCTCTTGCAATTGCAGACCATTTGTGGGTGAAAACCATGCTTCAAGGAAGGTCTGGAGAGTCTGGTTTGCGATAATTTTGCGTAAACAAAGACGACTCGTCAAAAATTTCCCTTGAACTTAATCAGGTGAACAAATTATGATTGACGGAAGCCCGAGGTTAAGTTTCAAAGTGCTCTATTCATCATGAACTCGAAATAAAGTAGGTTTTGCTTTTAACTTAAAAACATGTCTTAGCTTTAAAGACAAGTGCTTTATTCTGTTCACGTTATTTCTGTACTGAAAAAGAGTCATGCATATCTAAAATCCTTCCGCCGGAAAACGGTCGTTTGCATAGTAAAGCAAATTCATTCAAAGTCGTCTACCTACTAATTAGCTGTATACTGTCGGCCAGTTAACCATCTTGAATAAACACAATTGTCGCACTTGAAGGTATTTTAAAACTTAGCTTATCAAGATTAATTTCCACTCAGTTTTAATTTTGAACATGGAGATCTCTATGTTACTGGTTCAGTGGTGCATAAGCTACATCATGTCAAATGTGGTAGTAGTATAAAACATAATTCCAAGTTTAAGAGAATACAAGCTACAGTAGCTGATGAAGCGATTCAACCAACCGATTACGTAATATGATTCTTAGTTTTGCTTCCCTTTAATTGCGTAACTTTTAAGTGTGGCCTCTTGATGAAAGCTCGTTGCATTGCTGCTTATTTGTGTCAATCTTTTGTCATGTTATTGAAAGCTACTCAAAAATGCTTTATTCGTTGCTGCTAGGTTCGCGATGAAAATTAGTTTGCCTTGTTTGATATGGTGTCAGGTTCTGAAGAATGGACACCCTTCATTTCAAATACGGATTCCTGAATTCATGAAATTCTAACTCCCTTTTTAGAAACTTGATATTTTATTGCTTTTTTTTAATTCTATGTTTTTGTCATTATTCTACCACGTTTCAGTATTTGAAAAATCGCGTTGTTTGTTTTCGTGCGTCAGCCTTAATCTATTTTACAGTAAATATTCTGTAACATGAATTTGAATTAGCTTTCAGCAGCTATTTCGGTTCTTTTGACAAAGCTTTCTTTTGATCAGTACCCATTTTGGCTCAAAAACGCATTTAATGTTTTGTTTTTCTGAAACTCTTCACACTTCAACCACTCAAGTGCTTGCATTTTGAGGGTCACTTAGCCAGAGCTTTCAATCACGACGCGGCAATTACAGACATAATTTTCTCATTGAATTTTTGTGACTGCCAAGCGGAGAGTTATTTGGCTTTAAAGACCATTCCTCGGAATACAGAAGAAAACTTCCTGCCTTCGGGTGAAACAAAAAGACCAAGGCCATTCGAGAAAATAAATGTTTCCGAAAGCTCTCAGGCAGTGATTGAAGCCGAGAATTAAATTGCATTTGCTTTCATCGGAAGCTAATGTTTTTTTCTTTTCAAGAGAAAATCAGTTTTTTCGCATCAGAATGAGTTTGCATTTGAAAGTAGCTTTTCACTCGCTTATGTACCATAGCTCATTTGAATTTTACGACAGTTTCGTTGAAATGATGAAAAGCGCATTACTTATAAATTCAGCCTGAAAAACAACAACAAATACCTCGAGTTTTTCGATTTCCAGTCCTTCTCGTCTTTTGGTAGACATTTTTTCGCGATTTAACGTTGAAGCTGTGAAATATGTGGTGGTGAAAAAGTGGTCAAGAGCCCAAGTGGAGAAAATAAACGCACCGAATGCCAAGTTTGATTTTAAAAAGATGTAATTAATTCTGAATATTTTTAGAACCTCGTTTTCTAAAAAACAGCCGCAGAAGTGTAAATAAATGGAAATCAATTTACTTGGAAGACTTTTGTTACGAAATCGTTGCCAGCTGAATAAAAATCATAAGTAAAATAAAACATGCAAAATTAACCGTGCCAAAATTTCTTTCCCATTAAATTCCCCATGGGTTAGAGCAAAGTTTTTATCGACAAATCCTAGCTTTGACCCGTGGTTGTTTGATTTCTGTTTGGCAACCCTTGTCAAATTTATTTCAAAAATGTCAACTGAACATAATGAGGTTTTTGTGACATTAGAATACTAAGATTCATTCGTTTTCTGGTCAATATTTGAGGTATAAAATGCACGCCGACTGATGGCTGCATTTTCAGTGAATCAATTCACCCCTTTGATCCACAAAACATCGTCCTGTTTATTGTTATAAAATGAACATGAAACCCCCGGGTGGCACAATTACTCATTCCAGTCCTGCGAATTAAATATCCTGCTTTTGCAAGCAAGCTCTGTGAAAACATGCTTAAAGGGGAATTAGTCCGTTTCGTATTTTAATATTCAAATAATATTTCCGGCCCCCGTGTGGCAGTAGATTTGGATGAACATTTACGGAATATTTTAAGAGGTAAACACTCGAGTAACATAACTGAGTTCTTTTTCTTTCGCTACTGTTTTAAGGACCAGTTATTAAGCTGTCTTTGCCACAGTCTAGATTCATTTGCTGGCGAAGCGAGGCATTAATTATTTGACTTTTCTCAAAAACACGCTCTGAAAATTATACGTCCAGGCCAAATGATTTAATTCTCTGATCAATCTGTGCATGACTGTCCGAATATTACTGACAAAAAATCATCAAATGAAAATTCATATCTTTCAAAGTGTACAATGAACTTCCGACAGGAAAAGATTGAAGTTGAGTGTCCTATCTCCATATTTAATAAAATGAAGACTGAAAAAATAAGACTTTGGCTGCTCTTCCGTGTATTCAATATTTTTCCAAAATATCTAGGATCACTAAAAATCTAATGACTGTAATAAGAATTCCTCGCCTAAACGTAAAATAAAGTGAAAAAGCGTCTATTTGCCACATAAAAAAATCGCTAATTCTATAAGCTTGGTTTTTCTGCTCATGTTAATTGTTAATAAAATCGCCGCCAGCCTTTTTTATCACCGGCACCGTGGTGCTTCAATAAACGAAAACCGACCGCGATCTTCGCTCACATGCAACTCACAAACACATTGCACTTACCATCGCTAACCGTCTGAAACTCGCTGGAAAGAAGATAATTTCGAAGATATGCCGTCGATATTTCACTACGCTCCCAGCTTGAAGAAAAAAATTATTTCACGAACATCAGTTATTTAACGCTTTGCGATAGCATCAACGCTTGGGGTAGAGCGGCGATTATTCGATTACTCTCCGTATGTAAACTTAAATCTTATTCTCTCGAAACAATAGTTTTGATGCGGCCAATCGGGTCAAGAGTTTGTTATTGCCTCTATCATTAGGATTAAATTTTCATAATTGATATTTTGGATTGTAGCTCCGATCCGATGTCTGGCCTCATTTATATCTTCGAATTATTTCTCACGGAAATCATCATAATGTTTACTGAAGAGTGAAAAAGAAAAAGTAAAGGCGTAATTTTGCGACACTGCTCAAGCAAAATTCACATGTGCTTTCAAATGGGAATAGAAGACGATCTGGAGCTCAAAAATGAAAGTGTGAATCCTCAACTCTGCATGAAACGAAGATTTGCTATTGATAACGTGTAAAACTGACGCTTTTTTTGTACTAAAACCTTTTAAACTTTGATTATGTTTATGCTAATTTCATTTCTGTAGATTAAGAAAACTACGATTTTATCCTTTTCAGCTTTGGTTCGGTGCAATTCACCCGGTTTGATTCTGATTTGAAATCTAGTTGTGAATCAAGCATTTTGTAAATAAGGGATTTTAAGTTAAATAGTTTCTAAGTTATGCACCGCAAATTAACACTTTAGAAACCACAAAACACTATTTAAATTAAATCCAACCTTTTCGCCGTTAATAATTTACAATGACCAACGAGGATGAAGAGTTTAACGTATTGGAAATGCGATACTGTGTGTGTGTTCCCGCTAACAATATCCGCAAAGCCCATTCCAGGGAACTCTATTTTCTTCGGCCACTGAAATACAACCAGACAATCATTTCAATAGATGAGTCTTAATCGAATTCTGAGAGAAAATCAAGGTTAGCTGTCATCAGATTCAGAACAAGCGCGGCAAACGTCTTGATACTGTAATGTATATTTTTAACACTAATGGCCTTATTAGACTCAGTCAGATGCCAAAACATAGCACACCCCCACCCCCTCGCGCCACCGCTATGTACTACATGTAATTGGGAAAAAAACAGATCTTCAAGAAGGAACATGGGGAAGTAATGGATAATAATTCCTCGAAACAACAGATTGAATGTCCGCACTATGCAGTTTTCAGCCCTCCAAACATGCAAAACTATATTTGTTTGCATCATTAAAGGCGGCAAAAACGCTATTTTTTCCCTTAAGAATCAGAATGAGCCCGTCTTGTTGTCGGCTGCTTATTAAACATCTCAGTATATTTATCACCATTAGCGTTCATTAGACTCAGTGAGATGCCAAAACAAACACCCACCACAGCGGCTGTGCACAACGTACAATAATTTATTATTTCGGGAATTAAATAACAACATAGTTTGGGTGCGTAATTAAAACTGCACAGAAAATTAGTCAAACAACGGATTGAATATTTTAGAATGCAGTTTTCAGGTTTTCAGACATACAAAATTATATTTCTACGATTTATTTCATTTGATCACTACGCAGAAAAGCAAATTTCAGTGTACTCAGTACTAAAAATAAAGTTCATTTCCAATTCAACGGATTCAACAAGATATCTGGGCGATTCATTACAGTTCCGGCTACTGCTTGCACGCGACGGCCCCCTCCCTACTTGAATTGAAAGCTGTTACTACACATCAACTAAAACAACCATGAAAGTGCCGTGGATGTTTTTACTCTGTTTGGTAAAATTTGCAGCTGGGAACCTTCTCTCATTTGCAAATGTTTCTAGATCTTTAAGAAAAAAAAAAGATATTAGGTGATTTTCTTAAAAAGGGAAGAGACTGTAATCATTTTTTTTTAATCGACTTCTTCAAGACACAAGGGAAAAGCTTGAGAAGTTGGCACTCATTTCCATCATGCTTGTTTTGCTAAAGTTTGGACGCACTGGCATAGTAGTCTTTAGACAAACCGGCTACCAGCTTTCCGACTTCAATTTATTTTTGTGACACAGCTGCCATAGTTTTCATGCAGCACGAGACCAAATTAATCACAGCATGACATTTCCTCTTGATCCCACTGAGACAATTATCAGTCTCCGAGTTCATTGTACGAACACCTTAAGTCCCTTTCGGAAAAATAAGACGCTCTTGGTCAGAGAACTATAATGTTTTCATGAAGAAAGGTAAAAACAGCTTGTAGTTCCAACATGGTTTATCTCTAGACAAAGATTTCTTTTTAGTACATCCGTTTTGCTTTCTTTAAAAACAAACAAAAGTAACGTTCGCTTGAGTTTCTATTTACTAGTATGATCATTTCTCGTCCTGCAGTGGACTTTTTGCATGCACAAATTATAACTGTCGATATCACCGGTATTACGAAATCTTATTTGCACGCTTTTCTTGAACGCTTACGAGTGACTCAATGAGAGAAACTCGGGACAGCGACTTGAATCTCTACGGGGTATGGATCACTGAGAGGTAACGCCCACCACATTTCTTCACTGAACTCTTTAAATGAATTCTGTCATCCATTTGCGCGACACTTGTTTGCGTTGTTAACTTGTTACTTGAGGTGTTTTGCAGAATCATTTTTCGGTAGCTGCCCTAAAAAAATATGTTCGTCGCTGTTTTCTTTTTGTAAAAAAAACTGCCTGATGCCCAAGGAATTAGGGAGAGCAACCAACTGTCGTTATGTGTTGAAGGCGAGCAAATAACATTCAAATGAGCACACTTCTTACGTTCTGCCAATGGAGCGATTGTCAACCGAGTAAAACAAAACAGAAGCAAATTACTCTGGCCAATCAAAACAGAAGCAAACAGCGCAATAAACCAATCAGAATCCTAAGCAATGACATGCAAAGGCGCGAAGCGCGGGAAAATGCGCGCGTGCAAGTCACGATTGGTTTTGGTTTTGCTTCTCATTGGTTGAGAAAGTGGCCAATTACTCTCGACCCTCACCCTGTATTGAACTGGACGTTCTGTTGACATCAAGGGTGTTTACTACTGAATCGGAAAAACCTGTTGGCCGACGGTTGCAGTAAATCAGACCCATCAAACACCCAAATGAAAATTTCCATGGGACGCACGTGTTCCATTTCGACAAACGGTCGGCTTCCATTTACATTCCAACCGAAATTTCCCGATTTTTTTGGTAACTGGTAAACAACCCAAGAATATTGCAAATTCAACGTCATCCGCAATGTAACAACATTTTACTCAGGAGTATGTTAACTACTGAATTATTTTAACAACCATTACTAGGTAAAAAGATATTGAAGGTATAATTCACTATCTAATTCAGAGTGTACATTAAAATGTCACGGCCAAAGCTTTACACAATCCAAGTAAAATATGTAACACATGGAGCGCTTTAAAAAGAAATATTGATGTATAACAAGTTAAAATATTTGACAGCAACCAAAGTAAAAATAAAGCTTCGATGCGCAGCCAAATTTTTACCCCAAATTCTGCACATCATCTAGTGTACAAATCTAATCTTGGGACCAATCGTTCTCCGAAATTTTTACAACTTAATAAAAACCTTAGCTTTAGCCATGTCCTGTACTTAACCAATGCTAAGTGGTGATGCACCTCTCAGAGCAATGTTTGGTTAAACGGCTTCAAAAAAAATCTACCACAGATGGCAGCAACGGGAGAAGACTAATTTACTGACTTATTAAATAATTTGGTCAATTTAGCTTTTTTAATGACCGTGAAATCCGTAGCCTGCGTGGATAGAAAAGGGAGGGGGAGGGGAAGGAGAGGGGATTTCCTTTCTAGGCCTGTAATGTGGCACTGAAAAACTGAGACCGGTTTCGAGTGGAGGTCTTTCTGAACGTGAGATGTTGAAGATCTGTCTCAACAGATGTGGGCTCCCACGAGGGCAAACCTGAAAGTCATCTAAACATCTATGGCTTTAGAGCACCCATTTATAGAGGCCTTCCAAGGGATAGAAGCGACGAGCGACATGTCGTCGAAAACAGGCGAAAATCTTCTCCCAAAACACCGACAACCGACAGAAATTTGCAGAATTGCGACCTGACAGCGACAATTCACTTTCCATTCCTCTTTGTTTTCTTTTCGACAGCGATATTTGTCCCTAATGAAACAAGCGACAGACAGAGTCGTAAACGAGCGGCAAAGCGACATTAGACCACCCCTTGGAAGGCCTCTTTATGGTTTTACTGCTATAGCAGAGTAGTTTGCATGAAAAAACTTTGGCCCTCGGCCTTTGATACAAACAAAAACATAAATTGTTGACTGAGTCACTCTAATGTTACATACACATGTAATGTGAACATCTTCCTGACCGCAATACTGTTCTTCACCTTCGTTCTTCCTCATTTTTTATACGTACGTAACGCACTCCACGCTTTTCAGAACAGGCGTTCCCTCGTCGGTATCCGTCGGTAGCTCAGAGGTGTGGCCTCCAGCGTTTTGGAGGGAATCTGCAGTCCCAGCTCCATCTTTTTGACACGAAGGATCTTTATCCGGTTCTTCATGGACTTCTACGTCTTCAATGACACAGCCATCCACATTATCGATTTCATGGATATCTTCGACGACTTTTTCCACGACAAATTCCTCTCTCCCGTATCGCCAGATCAGACAACCAAAAGTTAAAAACGCAACGATGGAAGGAATGAAGGCGATTCCTTTCACGGATAAAGGGAATGCGAGGTATTTTGAGTTCATTCGAGGATCCGTTTGATGGAAGGTTTGGTTTGTAGCGGGATTTATATTCTGCGATCTCCATTCATACGACAGCATGGTCTCGTTAGCGGAGTTCAAAAAGTCCTGATCACGGACGGAGAATATGTATCTGCCAGGATTCGTGTACTGGCCGAACGTGAAAGGGTCGTAAAAAATCTGGTTTTTCCACATGTTCAGGTCGAGAATTATAACCAGCATAATAATGCCATAGTTGAACCACTTGCCAGTGATATGCACGTGCCAGTTCTCTTTCTTGCAGAAGCGAGGCAACCAGAAGTAGAATGACGCGGTATCGACTCCCGGAAGTTTGACATCCAAGTTTCCTTGAAACTGTGGAAATTCCCAGTCCTGACAAAATAACAAAGGTAATTGTGAAAAAAGCGTGGGTATCTCCGTAAAGTAGAGTCATGTTAAAGAGATCTGTTTCTATTGGGGACATTGGATTAATGTCGTTAACAAGAATTTACGGAGTGGGAAGGAAAATGGTAATTTAACATGACTCTTTTTGTATGATGGATTATCGCAGTTGTGAGCGCAACTTTAGCAGTTGCGAAAAGAACCCTGAAAAAGAAAGAAACAAAAAAAAAAAAAACAACAACATTTACAACCATGCTTGTATGGGATTCGACCCACGACTTCTGCGATACTGGTGATCTGCTCTACCGAGTGAGCTAACAAGTCAACGGGAAGCCGGTCATTTTGTTACCTCGTAATAAAGCTGTGACTGCTGAATATAAGAATGTGAATATATGAACTAGCAATGTCTCTGCTTTAAAATTCATGCACTTACGGCACAAAGGTCTGCTACCAGATTTGCTTCAAAGTTATTTTCAATATGCAAGTAGTATTCACGGGTATAACATCCAGATATGCTTCCAGACAAAATTTATATAAACCTAAGGTGCGCAATAACTCTGGAAAACAAATGACTGCCTTTGTAGCGACTGTTTTCTGGGAAAATATCCCAGTAGACTTGAAAAACCTAAATGTTTTCAATTTTTCAAAAAAAGTGAAACTTTATTTAATGTCAGTACAACACTCTGAAAGTTTGTCTTTATTGTCGTCCTTTCCTCTTCTACTAAACTACTTTTTTTGTACTTTTCTTACTTTCAACAGTTCTGTTCTTCTTAATTTGTTTTTAGTACCTTAATCGAACTGGAGGCTGGCCTGAAAACTCCCCAGTTACTTAGCCTCCAGGCTCTATATTTGTACTTAATTTAATTTTATATGTTAATTTCTGTGTATGTGTTGCATTTGTTAAGTACGAGGGCAAAATAAAGTGTTGTTGGTTCTTTCATGCAATTAGATGTCACAGTTACGATCAGTTGACACTCCCTTAAAATTAACTGTTACACATATCAGATATGTAGTTGCTGATCTACAATGTATTGTCCCATATTTACCTGCATCACAATAAGCAAGTCCATGATAAGGATAGCGGATGCCAGAAATGCTCGTGACAATTCATTCGTGGATACAAAATCCCTGTTTAGCGTGTCCCACTTGACAAAGTTGGTTATAATCCCCGTTGCAACAATTGTAGTGGCGATGATTAGCACAATCCAGAACAAATAAATACGAGTCCATCCCGTTCTCCAGATCTTCCTCAGCCACACATTCCAGTGTGGGTACAGCTTGTCCTAAAAATATTTTCATAGGGAAACATCAAGCTTTGAGAGTAAATTTACAGCCAAGGGCAATTGCAACATTTTTTTTTCTTTATTTTCATCTGCCAAAAATATTGCAATTATTAAAAGGTGATTGTCAAATTACCACCTTAAATAAACACTCAACAACAACCTGCTCAAAGACCTCCCCTGATTCTAAATGAGGAAATCTAAAGGAACATGATATCCAGATTCCCCTTAAATTAGTAAAAGAATTGCCAAGGGTTATTGTTTAATGAATTGACACACATGTTGTATTAGTGGTACATAAATCATACAATTTGGGCCGTCCACACTGATAAAGATCAATTTAGAAAAACATTTCAAAAGGAAAATTAACAATAAAAACGTTACACATCTACACTATAAATTTTCCAAGAATTTTCTGATAAACATAATTACAGTGCCGGTTCAGCCGTAGCTACATTGGACAAAACTACAGACTACATTTTTATACAAATCAAGTGTGCATTAACTTAATTGATCAAGAAGCATTTTTTCAAGTTGCATAAATTTTATTTACATGTAATTAAGCAACATCAAGGAACATTTTGGAACTGAGATGTCACTTTTTGGCTTTCCAATGGAACCGCTATACAGCTACAGTTGTCAAAGCTCATGTGAATATTCATAGTTTCATAATGTCTATTTTTTGTTACCTGGAGCATCATGTCTGTGACCATCCAAGCGGTGATAAAATCACCCATCCATGTTCCCATCGCTGCTGCTTTCATGAAGCTGTCATTCTGTAGACCAAGGTAGGTGGTGACTTTATATAGAGAAAGCTCATCACCTCCGGCACTCAAAAATCCATTGTAGAGGAAAGAGAAGATAAACAGCGACACTAATGTGGTCAGGAACATCACCATCCAGGAGCCACTGTCACGGTAAAACATGGACAGCTTCATCCAACGGTTGAAAACAAGCTTGTGGAAAAACAATTTCCCCACTAGCAATCCAACTACAATTGCTAGTAGCCATAAGAGTACCTTAAGAACAGACCAGCCTCCAGGAGGATACCTGCGAAGACAAAGATGCTTACTTGGTTTTCTTTGAAAGCTCAACTGATACCATCAGTAAAATTTTTGTCCTGGCAAAGAGATGAAAAGTCTGTCAAAATAGTACAATTTAATTAACTTTTCTGGGTTTGAGCAAAGTTGTATTGGAGAAACAGTGATGTACTGGGGTACAAAACAACCCTCTATATTTCAAGTGAAAGGAATTTCTCTATCTACATGTACTCTTTAAATAGGTAGAAGAGAAAGACACAAAGCAAACACAAAAACTGCCAGCATTTTGCATATATACGCCCTTTAGGCTGTTTATCCCTGAGTGGAAAATCAGACTCCTTAAAAACTTTGTAGTAATTTTGAGGAATCTCCTTGCTAAATCAATTGGTGAAATTTTCTCAAAATATGTCATCATTTTAATAATTTTTCTTCACCTACCTTTAAACAAAAAATTTATCAAACATTTCTTCTCATCACATCTACATGTATTACAGCTTGCGTTTTCTAGGATTCTAAAGAAACTATGCAACTTGCAGTGGCCATTCACTGTCAGTAACAGCATATTATTATATCTATCACTTAGTACGCATGCTGTGATTGGTCAATTTTGCGGGCCGTATACTACTGTACGGCCCACTTGATTTCAACTAGTTTTCTTTCCTGCGCGCCAGATTAACCTCAGAGATATAATAAATATTGTACTAACCACGTTTTCTCGGTCCATGCTGTAAGTTACCCATCCTTATTTATGGCCTGCACACTTCGTGCTTGGGCCATAAATCAAACGGAAAAAACTGGGTCTGTAACTTACAGTATGGACCTCAAACGAGGTATTTATATCACCTGTAAGTAACAAAAGCAAAGTCATTTCCCACGAGAGGAATGGTGCAGTTTGCTCTGCTGTGTGAGACTGGATCCTCTGCATATATTAAGAAGTTACAGAAAATCACAAAATATGCGACAAACAGTCGAGCATAGGGATGTTGGAAATAATATCTTCCATTCTTCTTCTGTATACGCACTTTGTGTTTTACACTGTCTCCGTGGTCTGTCTGAAAGAAAAGTAGAAAAAATAGTCAGAAGAGTGCCTAGGAATATGTGCGGTGGCACTGTCCTCAGTGGATGGCATTTTTAAATAATAATCTGTCACTCAAGACCTGGAATGACTTGCATCACAACTTCACTTTCAGCCACTGGGGGGTTAAAAGGGGGATCCCAGGGGGCAGAACTTGAGCACTAAGAGACATCAGTGACCAAGAGATGTGAATGACTCCAATTTGTTAGATACCCAGAATATCAACAAAAAAAATATTGCAATAAAATTTACAACAAAATATAATTGAGAGCTCAAGACAGTTTCATGAGTCCAATTTTCCTTTTACTCAGGGCTGTCAACCCTGACGCATAATCTGGGAGACTCCAGATGTTGGACTGTATCTCCTGGTCTCCAGATTAGAGTCTAAAATCTCCTGGATAATCGCCAAAGTTTGCCATTAATATGGATAACAACATTAAAACGCTTCCTCGTACACTCCAATGAACTGTATTATGTGGTATATACATCAGTTGGGGTCAAACTGTATTTTTGCCCTAATGACATCATCTATAAATTCCCTTCCCTATTACCATTAAAGGGACACTGTCATCCTCGCGCATCCGCTGGGTTTTGAAACCCAAACTTGAAAAGTTCCAGTGGAATTTTTGGTGTCGACCGCCAAAAGCGGTGTTTGAACACTCAGCACAAAATGGTCATTCAGTCTCCTCGAGAGAGCAAAGTAAAGAGGGTCAAAATGCATCAACACGTCTACAACGAGGAAAAACGTTTTCAGGGCTTGAATTCATGTAAAAATTCCACGTATGCAGCACTGTAATCGATCGAAGTGTATTAGCCGGTGAAGCTATTATAAATCATGCAGTGATTCCATCTTCGCGACTCCTTTGTAGTCGCTAGAATGTCAGAGACCATCACATCATCATTTGCTGATAAATGTTTAGTATCGTCGCTTTAAAATTTGTATTTAGCATAGTATTTTGAAGAAAAACCTGTATTTGTAGTTGTGAGAAACTGCACTGGTTGTGTTTACTTGTGTCACAAATTAAACTAAGCGGTGAGTACTAAAAACATGGCATAATTTTTTCCCTGTTTACTGTCATTTGACTTCAAGGTAGTCACTCGCAAATAAATTTACTCTCTTTCAGCTTTGAAAGGGCATGTTAAGATCAGCAATATGTTGAGGTATGTTGGAGAGAAAAATTTATTTGTGTGAGAGGTGAGCGCTTGTACTGCTGACAGTATTTGCGGTCACACTTCACTGAACTCAACTGTCAAAAACAAACACTGCCTAAGTTTTGGCTTCTTTTACATTTCATGGACTCTGAATATTTGTTTCCAGATAACTGTACATTATATTAGCCTCAAAAAGGTTTATTTAATGTAGACTTCAAAAGAAAAACAAGATATCAACGCATTCAGGAAAATCTGCTCTGTGTGAGAAATCCTGCGCATGTCAATCCATGACAGTGTCCCCTTAACTCTCAATACTTGAAGACTATGGGGGATTGACAGCCCTCTCTTACTTTAAAAAGACCACCAGATGATTAAAAATAAACACAAAAAAACATTTAAAACTTTTGCGAATTCAAACCCCAAAAGGCTTCTTCCATGACTCTAATATCGCACAGTACTCCACCTTCCAAGGAATAATTCGAATAATTCCTCATTATACATGTTCAGCATTACACCCCACCCCACCCCCCAACCACCTTGTTTCAGATTATTTTGAGATCATACATTTTTGTTTAATTATCTTCATTTCTTATTTTTAACTTTCAATCAATACATTTTTATTTCCTGAAATCCTACTCATACTTGTGTTTTTGACTTTTTGTTCCTTGCATTTTTTAAACAGGTTACTTAAGCCTGGTTCACACTTGTGACATAAGCACAAGCGTGAGCGTAAGCATAAGCATAAGAAAACACTAGTGTGCATTGAGGTGAAATAAGTATAAGCATAAGCATAAGTCAAGAAAAAGAAACATTTTCCTTTTTCTTGTGCTTATGCTTATTTCGCAAGTGGGAACTGGTGTGAAATAAGCATAAGCGCCATCTTCTTTATCCACCGACGTGACTCGCACTGCACATGCGTAAGTCGCTAGTGTGAACATCATTATGCTTATGCTTACGCTTACGCTTGTGCTTATGTCAAAAGTGTGAACATCATTATGCTTATGCTTACGCTTGTGCTTATGTCACAAGTGTGAACATCATTATGCTTATGCTTAAGCTACACTTGTGCTTATGTCACAAGTGTGAACATCATTATGCTTATGCTTAAGCTTACGCTTGTGCTTATGTCACAAGTGTGAACATCATTATGCTTATGCTTATGCTGACGCTTGTGCTTATGTCACAAGTGTGAACATCATTATGCTTATGCTTACACTTATGCTTGTGCTTATGTCACAAGTGTGAACCAGGCCTTAGGGAACTTAGGCACTAAGCATTTCCACCATAAATACTTTATATTTAGTTTTCCTATAAATACCTTAATAAAACTGTAAATTAACTAAATATACAGATATATTTGATGTGATGTATTAAGGAACTGTGAAATATGTTGTTGTTGAGATAACTGGCTCTTTGCAACTGGCACAACGGTAAACAAGAGGCTACAATTAGCCTAAACTCGGGCTTGCAAAAACAGTATTGTATCCCTAACCTAGCGCTAAACAAAAGAATTGAGGGAAGTCTGTCTTTCTTACATCGGACGCATTGTGTTTAGCTTGTGTTGGAGTCTATTTCTTTAGACCCCTATCAACATATATTCCTCTAAAATACAGCTCAGCCATTGAGAACAATAATTATAACACTTGTAAAAAATATTTCTAAAAGAACAAGAAAAAGAGAAACAGAAAAATAAAGCCTGTGATATATACCACTAAAAGACATCGAACCCGGGTTAGCTGCGTCACAGGCAAGAACAGTGACCTTTAGGCCACAGAGGTTTATCGTTTTGCAAGGTGATAAAAATAGTGTATTGATTCCAAAAAAAAACTAAGCACACTTGTTTTCGCTTCGATGGATAATTGTTTGAGAAAGGAAACGCTTATCGAACAATGTAGGATTTTTTTCGCATAAACGCTAATGGAGTACGTCTCAGTGAAATGTGAGTAGAAAATTAATTAGCAGAGTGAAACTGTTTACAAACACTTCTCCTTTGTCGTCTCATGTTATTATAATCAGCTCCGAAGCACAAGACCTAGAAAACTCAGACCCCCCCAATCTGGAAAACTCAGACCCCTCATGAACGGCGATAATTCATTTTGCCCACGTTTATTTCACTTTGAAAATTTGTATAGTTATGAGGGGGTCTGAGTTTTCCAGTTTGGGGGAGGGGGGGGGGGCTGAGTTTTCTAGGTCTCGTGTTCCGGAGCCAATTATAATAACGTGAAGTGTTTGTTATCTGCGATAAATAGACGGTGTAACATTTCAGCGCACTGAACGGCAATAATTTATTTTGTCCATGTTTATTTGACTTTATAGTTTTGAGGGGGTCTGAGTTTTCCAGATTGGGGGGGGTCTGAGTTTTCTAGGTCTGAGGTCTGAGGTCTGAGTTTTCTAGGTCTGAGTTCTCCAGACACCCGATACGGGGAACATGGCGGCAATCCATCTGGAGTTAAATTTTGGTCATGTTAAAAGCTTTCTTCTCGCTGTTGAACTTGCAAACATTCGTATAGACACTTCTCTTAACATATTAGTTGTTCAGACTTCAAAGACACAAGGTGAATCGACGTTTTCCGATAGGTGACAACAGGCATCATTCTTGCTGTTGATATGAGATTTACACTTCAGCCGTGAAAGGTCAAACTCCCTTTGTCTGTAGTCTCTAATTTTTGGCGCTCCCCTCTCGTCCTCGCAACTTCGCGCATGCACGTGCCCCCACAATCCGTCGCCAAAATTAGAGACTACTCGCAGTCTACTGAAGCAGACACGAGGAAACACGGCAGTCCATCTGCCGTTAAGTTTACTCATGTTAAAAACTTTCTTCTCGCCATTGAACTTGCAAACATTCGCATAGACACTTCTCTTAACATATTGTTTCTTCAGACTTCAAAAGGCACAAGATGAATCGACATTTCCCCATATTGACAACACGCATCACTGTTGTTAAAAATAGTTAGCGCTTGCGCAGAAACGCCGGAAGTGCACTTTGTGGATGATACTCGACGACGAAAAAGAAGAACCCATCGGTAATCTTAAGGCCATGTTACAAGAGGCAATTTTTCTTGCAACTCGTAGTAGAACGACCCTCTACTTTTCGCAACGTTGCGAGACAAGTTGCTTGCGTGTGACATCCCCTCTGCAACTCGCAACAACAATTTTGTCAGAATGGGCCAACCAGAGCTCATCTTTCGCTCGCGAGAGATTTCAAAATGGCGTCCGCCATCTTGTTTGTTATTGTACGCGTTGCAAGTTGCGAAAAAAGTTGCCAACGTGTAACATACCCTCTGCAACTTGAAAGGTTTTTTATTCGTCATTGTTGCGTTGCGAGTTGCAAGAAAAATTGCCTCGTGTAACATGGCCTTTAGACCCGGGCGACGCGCGAGACGCGCGCAGCCCGAGTAATTAGAATTTTTAGGGCTTACATATAAGCCAAGTAGCTAAAATTAAGTAAAGTAGGAAATTTACATAACCTAGAAGGAATTAAAATTATCGAAAAATCCACAGCACTTAACTGATCAGTAAGCTTACAACTAACTTACCTGCCGATAAAAAAGATGCCACAGCACCGAGATCTTTCGACTACAAGAGTATTGAAAGAAATTTAAGCTTAAAGTTTTCGAATCAATTCTCGGCCTACTGAAACAGGCCTTAGCAGATACAAAATATGCATATCTCTTTATAAAGCCGCTGTTGTAATACTAAAAGTCAGAGATCTATCGAAAACAAAAAGCTGCACCACCTTTGTTTGAACATTGAAATTAGTTTCGACGAACTCAAGCTTACATAAATCGTGATTTTTCACAGCTGCTGTGCCAAGCGCAACTGCACGCTTTTACACTCATAGAGGCATGAATTTGATTGTCGAGGTATGCGTATTGGCTTGAGTTATTAACCGCTTAGAGTACGTTGGATGAAAGAATATATAACCACGCAAAGCTGAATCAAACCTCAATTGTCGGAGATGCGAGCGCCACGTTTTCCAGTTTGGCTTTCTCGGCAGCTTTCAGATCGTTGCTATCGCTCATCTTCCCAGCCTGTTCTTAATGGCGAGGGACGGCCCACCCTCAACCAAATCATTATTGTTATTGTTTTCGAAGTCCAACGGGAATTGATTGAAAGTGCTCGAAATTTCCATACCAACCATCACTTATCGTCACACCTGCTCAATATATCCCTATGTGGGTTTACCTAAAATAGGGAATCCGGAATCCGGAATCCGGAATCCAGAATACGAAATATGAAATCCGGAATTCGGAATGTAAAGAAGTTTGGTAGAAAATTTTGACAAAGGTTGAAGTCACTTGGGTAATAATATGGTCAACAAATTATATGATGACTTAGCCTGAATTTTGCAGCAATCAAGCCCATGAAGTTTATTCTAGGGCAGCATTTTAATACTTTGGTTTTTGCTTTTAATAAACCGCCTGATTCCTTTAAAGCACATTTCAGGTTGTCGAGTGGCCGTCGATAAGTAATAGTAATTGGACCGAGTGGAGTACAATTCAGGGAGTAATCGCGCGAGTAATTTCAAAATCAGACGAGCGCGAAGCGCGAGGCTGATTTGAAAATACGAGCGCGATTACTCCCTGAATTGTACGACACGAGGTCCAATTACTAATTAATCGTATCTATAACAAATTTCGAGGTCCAATTACTAATTAATCGTATCTAAAACAATTTCAGAATTAAAAATTTCTTTTGGGAAGGTCTTTTGAGGGCGAAAACGTCTGTAGCGCTTTCCATATGTTTTGAAAACTGCAGGAAACGTTTGCAAAGGAAGCCATTAAGATTCCAGATTTGGATTCTGGATTCCGGATTCCGGATTCCGGATTCCCTATTTTAGGTAAACCCTTCCTATGTCATGTAAGCGTACACAAACTATCTTTCGCGGATCTACAACCATGTAGACCATGTGATGTTAACCTAAAGAATTTCGTCTTATTCACGTGCATGTGTACGCATAATTTATGAAAAGACAAAAGGCAAATCTCCTTGGGAAGATCACGTGGTCTACATTGGGAAAACAAAATCTACAAGCTAAAAAGGTCTATTAACGTACCCTGCAAGAGCAGATTCCCTTTGTTTTGTTTCACGCACAAAGCCGAATTAGGCGTCTGCTTTTTTAGCCTAGAAGAATTGCCAAGGTAGGCTGGAAGCTTGGCGTGACTGTACTTTATGTATCAGTCAATTCCAAAAGCGCCCATCCCCCCCCCCGGCAAATCCCGGGTATTTGACCAGAGGGTAGCCCCGAACAGCAGGGAATTTAAACCGACCTAACTCCCGCCCGGTGGGGCATTTGACTATCGGCTAAACACTGGTCAGCGGTCGCCATGTAAAGGATTTCGCGCGTCTCGCGCGAAAATTCATTCATTCACCACGGGAGCCGCTTCGCTCCCTTCACCCTTCGTTCTGCTTCTGTTATAATAATTCAATGTGCCTTTATTCAAAGTGTGGAGTGGGGACAAAACAGTCAGAAAAGGGGGTTTTAGCGAGCAATTTTTTAGATTTCGTTTCCAAAGGTAAGTAAGCGATTTTTTTTTGGAAAATATTTATTATGAGCGGGGAGCGTGACTTTTATGAACGTTATGTTTTCTGTTAGCATTTTATATAGGAAATATGATTCAGTGTTCTTGCTGGGACATGCGAGTGCCTCTGAAGAATGCGGTTAAGTGTTCAGTTGGCTTTCTGAAACGGAGCAATTTTCTGTATTAAAAAGATAACCTTTACCTGTAATCAAATGGAGCTGTTAAATTTAAAGAGACTTTGGATATCCGCGTTCAGATATTGAGTCCATCCTTTTTGGCAACAAACTGTATAGAAATTTTCTTCTTTTGAATAAGCGTTCCATTATACACGCGAGAAATGGTTTGGGATAAGACATGCCCCAACAGCGGGGGATTTGACCCCTTTGAGGCCCTAACGGTGGGGCATTTGACCGTCTAAACTGGAAACACAGCGGGGCATTTGACCAAATTTTTTCAAAAAAGTCAAATGCCCGGGTGTTTGACTGAGATTGCCCTGGTCTTCCCTGCAGCATAGTTTTGAAGTACTGCTGCTATCTTGTTGTATTCTCTGTATAGTTGAACCCCACTCTACGGACACCCGCTTAATACGGACACCCGTATAAAACGGACAGTTTTGTTTGTGTCGACGAAAAGCTCATATATTTTCTCTAAAGTTAACCCGCTTAATGCGGACACCCGTTAATACGGCCACCGGACACTTTCCTGTGTCCCGAGTGACAAGCTCTCATGTATCGTCAACCCACTTTACGGACACTGGTTATCTGCGCACCGTCTATTTTCAAGCAGCCTAAAGTCAAATCACTGACAGAAGCTAGGACGCGACTGAATATCTTACCAGTGAAAACCTGACAGAAACACCGAATGACCTTTCAAAGGTTCTGTCTAATATTCAGTCCACCTGGCTGAGTCGCAAGCTAAACGCGTCAGTGCAAAGTACAGTCAAGGACTTTTTCAAATGATTCCACTGTGTTTCAAGAAGAATACTTAGATTTTACTCTGAGACAAGGATAGATGATCGTGAGGTTTCTTTAGGATGAACTTGTTAAAGTTACAGTTAAGAAATTTAACGTTTTCTCGTAAAAGCGTCTGCTTTGGTCTTTATATAGATAAAACATATGTTCGTGGCGATCGCTTTTTAGAGCACGGATAATACGGACACTATGGCATGTCCTCTTGGTGTCCGTATTAACAGGTTCCCGCTGAAGTTCGCCGTTCACAAGGGATGAGAAAGAAAATTAAGACAAAACCCGGTCTAACGAGAATACAGGGAGATCATCCGTAAAATGGTTAAATTTAATTATTTTGTAAAATGTTGACTATCGAAGAAGACAAAACACTCGTAGCGTGCTCATTTTTAAGTCAAATTAAACATGACACAATTCTGATCCTGTTTTTATGAGCCATGCAATTGTTTGTTCTCAAAAATGTTCTGTGGTATCAGACAGCAATACCATGGCCTAGAACGAAAGGAGTTTTATTTCTCAAATGACAAACGAAAGTTAGCGAGCCGTGCAGTCCAGCCGCAGGCTTGTATCTTGTCTTTTCATGTTCCTGTATGATGGGGTCGCAATAGTCGTCAAACGGTTTGTGTTATTCTGTTCTTACTTGTTACTGACAGGTAAAAACCACGTTATCTTTGGCATTCTTCGAAAGTACGACACTCTTAATTTCACGTATATGATCCACTTTTATCCTTGTGGGTGGAATCATTTTGCTTCTCAGGTTTTTTATTGTCTCCTATTCAAAAAATCGTGATTTTCGTCTCTTCGCTGTTTCGCTAAATGCACTGATAGCATGCAAGTTGCCCTAATGCTCTCATACGACTCTAAGAGAAGAGAGCCTGTTCCACTTGCACACGCATTCCAGCTACTGAGGTAGAAAACGGACGCTAAGGTCAACCAGTCTTGTGTTTGTGTTTAGATTTCTTCTGCTTCTTCTGTGATTTAGTCTGCTCTTCAGGTAGCTGAACTTTTCGCTTGGTGCTTGTCACACTAATAACATTCACGTTGCTCTTATTGTTGCCCAAAGCCTCCTGCCAATCTTCATCTTTTCCGATATGGCAAACCTAACGAGAAAAAAAAATACAGGATTTTAGTTCATCCCGTTGTTTCGTTGTCGGCTGCTTCTAAGTGTGTGCATGTTTTATTATAACATAGCTAGTAAATTCGTGTAATTAAATTCAATTGTGCGAGCGTGCTTCATATTCGCATTGTGCACGCTGATGACGTCCGCATTAGGTACCGCATTGAAAATGTTGCAAAACAATTTGGTTCATTCGCAGACCGCGAGCGGTCGTCCTTTGTTCCTCAGAGCCACGCTATTATGCAAATTACTGGCAAACAGGAAAATTAAGAGACTGCTTGCAGTCTAGTTCATGCGTAAGCTGTGCGCCCATCGAGATATTAAGCACTTGGAAGTTTGGAGAGCACTCAAGAAGCTAGAGTTGCTCGAGGCGTATGCATCTTTCGTGCCCTTAAAACTTCCCGCGATGAACGCACACTGACGTATTAACCAGTTGTTAAATAACACCGCAAGCAAAGTTTTTGTATTAAAGGTCTGTTTGCGATATGTGAAAAAAAAGTGACAAAAGCTTTTTCCCTTGTCAGTTACTTAACACTAGCTTGCACGGAAGGTTCTCGTGGACTTACTCGCTGAGATCAATATGTTTCAGTTTTTCCAGGTCTTTCTTTTGCTTTTCTTTCATTTCTTGTGCCGCTTCGTCCTAAAATACAAACAATAAATGTCAATCAGGGATGGCAGCTCACTCATTTCACACGTCTTGTGGTGAAAGCAAGTTTTTACCATAACTTATTAGAAATAGGCACACTGTGAGTGCATGTGCCTACATGCACGCTTTGCGGGCCTATCCCACCACTACGGCCTTTCAGTCACTCGGACAAACAACTTGATGATTTTGAGGCTACTCCTAAGTGTAGTAGCCACAAAAACGACATACTTTACTTTAAAAGGCAAACGCGTATCTACGTCATCAAACTGAATTACTGCATTGAAAATAAAGCCAGAACAAACCAAATCTTGTTGAAGTCCCTGTGCTAACGGCTCCATCTCTTGCACATCTTTTCTTTTGGTTACTTGACTGTCATACGCTAATTCCAGCACTGAGTTAAAACACTGAAATAATTTTAAAAAAATGCCAGATGAGGTAAGTTATCTTACCTTACAATGTAAGGGGAGCGGGTTGGCGTAGTGGTGAGAGCACTCGCCTCCCACCAGTGTGGCCCGGTTTCCGATTCTGCGCGATTCTGCGTCATAAGTGGGTTGAGTTTGTTGGTTCTCTTCTCTGCTCTGAGAGGTTTTTCTCCGGTACTCCGCTTTTCCCCTCTCCTCAAAAACCAACATTTCCAAATTCCAATTCGATCCGTAATTTCGGAATTCCACAGGTTTGTCAGTTAAATCTCTGTTAAGTGTCACCCTCGTTAAACAAAGTCGTATCATGTTGTGTCAATATGGCACAAATGGCCTTGTGAGCCCTTTCCGACGTTTCTTCTTCGCTTTAGACACCACGCAAGGTTAGAAAATGTACCTTCTAGGACTGCATAATCCTTTGTAGCCCCGAGAGAAAATCACAAAGAGCAGGAGAACGAAAACGCAATCTCTTAAACGTGGTGTTTCCAAATAAGGTGATGAAAGTCCAGAACATTGCGTCATCTCGACATAACCTGGGGTGAGTGTATTGCAAATAGATGAACCCCGCTTCAAGACAGCATCATAGGTTGGTTTACCTGCACAACTTTCCTTATCGTCCTGTTGAACAGACCGAGCAGCTGTGAAGAGGGAAGTTCTAGTTTTTCTGAAAGAAAAATATTCACCGAGAACAAGTTACATGTAGCCACGACAGTGCAAACTTGTCTTATTTCCTTTCTACGTGAAGCGAGGGGAATAGGAGGGCTCGAGGCGTATGCATCTTTCGTGCCCTCAAAACTTCCCGCGATGAACGCACACTGACGCATTAACCAGTTGTTACATAACACCGCAAGCAAAGTTTTGTATTAAAGGTCTGTTTGCGATATGTGAAAAAAAAGTGACAAAAGCTTTTTCCCTTGTCAGTTACTTAACACTAGCTTGCACGGAAGGTTCTCGTGGACTTACTCGCTGAGATCAATATGTTTCAGTTTTTCCAGTTCTTTCTTTTGCTTTTCTTTCATTTCTTGTGCCGCTTCTTCCTAAAATACAAACAATAAATGTCAATCAGGGATGGCAGCTCACTCATTTCACACGTCTTGTGGGTGAAAGCAAGTTTTTACCATAACTTATTAGAAATAGGCACACTGTGAGTGCATGTGCCTACATGCACGCTTTGCGGGCCTATCCCACCACTACGGCCTTTCAGTCACTCGGACAAACAACTTGATGATTTCGAGGCTACTGCTTAGTGCAGTAGCCACAAAAACGACATACTTTACTTTAAAAGGCAAACGCGTATCTACGTCATCAAACTAAATTACTGCATTGAAAAGATAAAGCCAGAACAAACCAAATCTTGTTGAAGTCCCTGTGCTAACGGCTCCATCTCTTGCACATCTTTTCTTTTGGTTACTTGACTGTCATACGCTAATTCCAGCACTGAGTTAAAACACTGAAATAATTTTAAAAAATGCCAGATAAGGTAAGTTATCTTACCTTACAATGTAAGGGGGAGCGGAGTTGGCGTAGTGGTGAGAGCACTCGCCTCCCACCAGTGTGGCCCGGTTTTCCGATTCTGCGCGATTCTGCGTCATAAGTGGGGTTGAGTTTGTTGGTTCTCTTCTCTGCTCCGAGAGGGTTTTTCTCCCGGTACTCCGCTTTTCCCCTCTCCTCAAAAACCAACATTTCCAAATTCCAATTCGATCCGTAATTTCGGAATTTCCACAGGTTTGTCAGTTAAATCTCTGTTAAGTGTCACCCTCGTTAAACAAAGTCGTATCATATTGTGTCAATATGGCACAAATGGCCTTGTGAGCCCTTTCCGACGTTTCTTCTTCGCTTTAGACACCACGCAAGGTTAGAAAATGTACCTTCTAGGACTGCATAATCCTTTGTAGCCCCGAGAGAAAATCACAAAGAGCAGGAGAACGAAAACGCAATCTCTTAAACGTGGTGTTTCCAAATAAGGTGATGAAAGTCCAGAACATTGCGTCATCTCGACATAACCTGGGGTGAGTGTATTGCAAATAGATGAACCCCCGCTTCAAGACAGCATCATAGGTTGGTTTACCTGCACAACTTTCCTTATCGTCCTGTTGAACAGACCGAGCAGCTGTGAAGAGGGAAGTTCTAGTTCTTTCTGAAAGAAAAATATTCACCGAGAACAAGTTACATGTAGCCACGACAGTGCAAACTTGTCTTATTTCCTTTCTACGTGAAGCGAGGGGAATAGGAGGCCGTTGTACGTAGGCTTTAGACACAGAAATAATCATTTTACTTGGGGATAGCATGGGTACCTCAAGTGTTTCTATAGTTTTGTGCTGGAGTCCCAGACCAAGAAGAATTGCCTGTTGAGGAAAAGGAAACGTTAGCTGAAGTCTCACATTGCAGTTGAAAATTTCAAAACGACAGGCTCGGCGCATTTGCGGTTTAGTGTACTTACTGACTGGACTGCAGATAGTTCAAAGTCAAGCTTCTGAAGGAAATAGAGCCTTGAAACTGGGAAAAACAAAAGTAGGACAAAAACCAAATCAGTTATAAAGTACCATTTTCCCCTTACCCTTCCCTCCCTCCCACTCCACTAACCTTCAACCCCACCCACTACTTTCTAACTAAACTTCATTGCAGCTGAAACCAAAATCACCCCCTCCCCCCCCCCCCCAATCCACGAAGGGGAGTCACTCTAACATGGATGCAGCCAACGGGCCGAAGAGGACTGGACGAGAGGTGCGAAGGTTTTTGCTCGCCCCAGTATCGTCATGCCCATAATGGCTCGCGCTATCGCTCATCCAAGGAGGGTCTGGGAACAATCTAGAAATAGCTTTCAAGTATATATTCAAATTTTTTGCTATTTTTTCGCCGTTTTGGTCTAAACAATTATCAGAGAATCTTTACTTCATCAAACTTCTCAAGGGTAGGACATGTTTTCCGATCCTACCTGCTGGAAGCAAATCGGTGACGAGATGGTAGTCAACCATGTTACGTGAATAAAGATCCAGCCGTTTGATGTCGTACGTAGTAAGAACTGCTTCTAAGTCAGCCTTTGATAACTCTATAAATAAATGGTTATATTTATGGTTACATAAAAGATATAATGGTTATATTTTTAGTAATAATGTTTGAATGGAAGTAAGCAACGTACTGGTGTTGCCCGTGGGTACTGACAAACTACAATCACAGTCACAATTGTTGAATCACTAGCTCCCTATTTCCCCTCCTTCCCCTTCAATGTTGATTTCCTGGAGGTCAGAGTTCAAGCAAACCTGTGAAATGAACATTCGTCGAGAAATCAACATTGGAGAGGGGGGTGGGGGGGGGGGGTGAGGGGAAGAGGAGTAGGTTGGGTGAGATGTGGACGTGAAATGTGACGCTTCTGTCGAGCGTTACAAGTAGTTGTGACCGTGATTGTAGTTATCTATGAAAGAAGACATTTTTGTAAAAACAACAACCAAGAAAACAACACCAAGAGAGAAGAGTAGGAAAGAGAATAGAAGAGACTATAAGAGAAGTGAAGTGAATAAAGAGGGGGTTTGTTTCTAAAGAAACTGTGGTGCTGCGTCGGTGGGGGAGTGAAACACGAAATTTGGTTTATCAAATGAGTTGATAATGTAAATTGACCACCGTAAAGAGATTCAAAAAGCTGACGTTTCGAGCGTTCGCCTTTCTTCAGAGCGTTTTTACAATAAGTTTTCCTTCATAGATTCGCTCTGACGAAGGGCAAACGCTCGAAACATCTGCTTTTTGAATCTCTTTACGGTGGTCAATTCACATTATCAACTCCGTTGATAAACCAAATTTTCGTATAAGAGAACTGAAGAGCATACCTTTTTTCTCTTCTCTAACGTTTTTACCCTTCAGTATACTCAACGCGAGTGATGGATAAAAACTGCGAAACTGGTAGGAAAGGAGAGAAAGGAACCGTCTGCGGAAATCTGTTTTAAGGGAAAACAAAATTGATTTGATCAAACATTCTACGACGGAAGAAAACCCTTTTCTGGCCCCGACTTTCAAGTCAAGTCAAGTCAATGTTTACTGATGTCTATAAGAGTTACAACTTTCTCTCCTACTCACCCGCCATGTAAGCTGATAGCCAGTTGACACTGGTGTCTTCTTCTGAATTGTTGAGGAGTCTCAACATAATGCAAGAATGCTCACCAGTCAGGTCATTCTAGATCAAAATAATCAACGTCTCAACGTAAATCATCGAAACGGGTGGGAACCACGTGGTCATGCGCAAAAGGACTTGGAATGAATATGTGAGTGATCGCCATAGTTACCAACTGAGCTAACAAGCCAACTGGGACCTCCTTTAATCCACAGTTCAAATGTACGAGTTTCGTATACCGTAAAAGCTCTATTAAGGCCCCCGTCTCCATTAACCCCCCCCCCCCTCTCTAATAAGCCCCCCGTTTGGAAGACGTTTTATGTAATAAGCCCCCTCTCTAATACCCCCCCCCCCCCCCCCTTTGGTCCATTAGATTTTGTAATTTGTCACTCCTATTCCCTCTTGCCAAATAAACTTCATGCGGCCCAGTTGTGCATAATACTGTTTGCCGATCACATTTACATTTACATGTATTGGGTCGGTAAAATCGTTAAGATATCACACCACCGTAAAAAAAATAAATAAATGAATGAATAACACACAAATGTACAAACTACCTAAACTATACATAACTATTATTTAAGAAAAACTGATACCCTATATTTAAAAGTTTCTAAGGAGGTTGATGAAACCAGTTCCAGTCCGCTATAGTTCTTGGAAAAAACGAGAATTTAAAAACGTCTTTATTTGCATATGGCACGCGAAATTTAAATTTATGGCTTCCCCTCGTGCGACTTTCGGGGTGTCGAGTTAAATATTTTCGGCTATCTATATCAATAAGACCATAAATTAGTTGATTCATAAGTGTTAACCTAGACTGCCTTCTTCTCGTTTCCAGCGTGGCCCACCCTAAGCCTTTAATCATGTCCGTAACACTCGCATATCTATTATAATTCTGTGAGCAGAACCGAGCTGCTTTACGTTGAACCCTGCTTTACGTTGATCTGTATTAAATACTGACGTTTCACTGCAGTTGTTTGACTTTTGTACAAAAACTATTTTAAGACGAAAACGGCGTGTTTAAGATTTGAAATAAGCCCCCCCCCCCCCCCCCCCCCTCTCTTTTAAGCCCCCCTCTCTAATAAGCCCCCCGTTAATGAGGCCTGAAAGTAAATAAGCCCCCCGGGGGGTTAATAGAGCTTTTACGGTATTCATAGTCAGTTATTCACCACTCACGGGTATATTACGAACCAACAAAATGACCAGCTCCCAGTTGGCTTGTTAGCTCAGTTGGTAGAGCGCTGCACCGGTATCGCAAAGGTGGTAGAGGTCATGGGTTCGACTCTCGCACAAGCCTGAATTCATAATTGCTCACATGTGATTTTCATATATTCATAGTCATGTATCACATTGGACCTGCCCTCTGTCGCAAAATAAATTATGCTGTAATTTGCAAAGCCTTATTCTTACCGGGGTTTGCCGCAAGTACACTGGCACAAAGTCAGATTTCTTCCAAAATCTAAAAGTTTGAAAGAGAGTGAAAGAGAGAATGAAAGTTTCATCTGCCTGAAGTAAGACCACTCGCAGACCACTCGTAGACCACTCGCGTAGCAGCGAAGGGACGAAGTAGAAAGAACCAACCACCTATTTGTAAATATTATCTTCCAGAGTTGTCCAACGCTACATGTACAGTGTATGTATACCTGAGCAACTGTGCGGTCAGTCCATATGACACGCCCACATAATCCAGCTGCTCCGCAGGTCTCTCACTGAGTTTTAACAGCAGCGGTGGCAGATTACTTTTGGGAGAAATCACTTCTTCCAGTAAACCAACTTCTTCATCTCCAGTCAACGTTGCAATCTGCTTCTCTTCCTTGCCTTCCTCTGCCAAACTAGGAATTTTCCCTTCATAATACTGAATTAGGAGGCTCATAGCCCGTCGGCCATATCCCATCTGTCAGTCAACATAACAGTGGCCATTAGAGGGTTTTCAAAGTTTGGCCTTTCAGATAAATGCTACTGAAAAGACTTTTACTGTGTTACTGTTTGTTATGTGGTACAAGGTTAATTTTTGAATAAAAGTATTTAAACTGGAGATTCTCACTTTTCTAATAAGGTGATTCTAACGTTTGAGTCTGTGTATGATAACCCAAAATGTGACCATTCAAACGAAAACAATTGATCAGTGGGTCCTCCAGCACTCCTTATCATTTTGGTACATGATGGCTGCAACAGTCTTAGTCTGTCACGTGTGAATTCCTGTGGGTGACTAAAATGTATTCAAATGGTTCTTTGCCAACAGCAGTTTGCTGCAGTACTGTTTATTATGCTTTATAAGGTGGTTAACACTTTTCACCTGTGAAAAAGATCTTACAATTGGACCATTCAAATGCAGTCTTTTAAGCAACACTTTCAAGCTGTATTTTATGCTGTACAAAGTGTTTCTATCTTTGGATTGAAGATACTGCATCATAATCCGAAATGTTTACTTAACACTCAGGGACGAGTTGCTCAAAGCAATGTTACTGCTAACCATTGATTAAGATATATTAAAACTTATAAGTTCATGGTATTTAATCCGGGTTAGTGCTAACCATGGTTCGAGCAACCAGGCCCCGTAAAATAACAGGAAGAATCTTTTAGAAAATTCCTACCCCTTGAAAGTCAGGATGAGTTGCAATTCGAACGATTCTTCCCCCGATAACCCGGCAAAGTCATGATCATTAAACTGCTGTGACACCGTCCACGGTATTAAATCACCAGATGCTCTTTTTCCTCGCGACAAACTGTTCATGATGGAAGACTTTGAAATGTCACCTTCAAGACACACCTGTTAAGTCAAAATGCAGAGAAATTAACTGGCACAAACAGTCACGGTCATGATCACCATCAAAGCCACACTTGGTACAGTACATGATCATTAATGCTATCATCTACTCAGGATATAAAAATTACCATAATCAACATTACCAGCAGTATCATCACCATTGCCATTATCATTATCATTATTGTCGTTTTCAACATCATCTTCATCATCTTCACCACCACAACAATCACCTTCACTACTGATCACCATCCCTACCATTGCCATCTCCATCAACAAACATCATCAACATCATTGTCACCATCACCTGATCATCACCAAGTGCCAGTACTATCATCAACACCATCGCCATCACCACCACTCATCACCACCATCATCATCATCACCACCACCATTGCAATCATCATCATCTCCATCACCATCACAATCATCATTACCACCACCATCACTGCAATCATCATCATCACCACCACCATCACAATCATCGCAATCATCATCATCATCATCATCATCATCATCACCATCATCACCACCACCATCACAATCATTATCATCACAATCATCATTATCACAATCATCATCATCACCATCATCACCACCACCATCACCATCGCAATCATTATCATCATCACCGCTACCACAACCATTATTCACTGCAGCCAATAAGACCCCTGATACCACTGACATTGTTGCCATCATAATCACCATTGCATCTTCCATGATATAATTATTAATTGTTACTGCCAAGCCTGCCGTCAATTCACCAAACAGAGAAAATGAAGTACAATACCTGTAGGA
>JAEMWC010000069.1:1130000-1195000 GCA_016490735.1 Pachyseris speciosa
TGTACTTGCTAGATGGTCACCTTTATTGGTATTTATTTCAACCAATGATAAGTTCACCAGTTATTGTAGATTACATACATGTAAATCCACACTACTGATATTATGCTGACGATAATTTATAAAGTCTTGGTTATAATCTGTACAGCCTTGTCTGTACAATATTTAATGAATACAGCTGGTGCACTGTGTAGATTGTAACACATTACAAACCTGAAATTCCAGTGCATCGAATCCTTTGAACACAAACTCAAACAATGTGTGTAAATTTTCAGGGCTTGGCGAAGTGACAAACATGTTGGAGTATCTAGAATGGGAAAGAACTCAGATCCTATTAGCATTCACAGATAAGGCATGCTGAAAGAAATTTATTTGTTATGAAACAAAGTACTGTATTTATGCACATTATGCGGTTGAGAAGCCCATAAATCTGCACCTACATGTACATGTACATGTACAGTAGCTCACATTTCACCAAATGTCATTAGAAATGTCAACAAACAAAAAGGTTTATTTATGATTTGAAAAATAAAATTTTTATTCGTCAAAATATGAACAGACCTTTGAAAGATGATTTTAGTGGCAAACTCTTACTGACATTAACCAACATTAATATTGACCATGATTGTTACATGTACACCTGTATATGACCAGGATCCGTAATTATATGTACATGTACAATGTATAGGTAAGGTCCCCAACAGGAAATCATTAATCACAGGATTATTAATTACATCACCTACCCAAATGCCACAGCAGAGGCAAGCGCCAGTCCCAGGGCAGCTGATTTTCCCCTCCCTCGTGCTGCAGTTAGGGTAACAGTGCTTCTTAACGTCTTCTCTGATATTGCTTCTATAAATTTCAGGACAGCTTTTGCCTGAAATTTTAGGACACGAACAAAACAACTAAATTGACTAGTAACATTTTTGTCCTTGTTTACAAATGAACCCCAATCACCTGCAAGAATCCATTGTAATCAAATATAATTTTGTTTGCACAATACCTGGTCAAGAGTTCGACAACAGTTAACTATTACTCCCACAGGCTGTGTATCTTGTAATGATTCCTTCAAACTCTTTAGTTCGATCTCATTTGCAGTCATGGACTCCTCCTGTGCAAAGGAAAAACATGGTACTGGTACATTTGCAAAAGCAAACTTTGAGTAGTCATTCACACTTACTGTACTGTAACATTATGTTTGTGCATGGTTATGGACCCATATTAAAAGTCCTGTAGCTGACATCATAATTCATTTGTAAACAAAGGTGATCTAGATTTTGTCAGTAACAACAGATTTAAACCTAACTATAACAAAATTCTCAAATCGGATTGGCAATCACCAGCAATTATTGTTAGAGTATTAATAGAACAGTGTACATGTATGCATCATGCCCAACACTGTATAAGCAATCGGACAGTACACAACATCACACATCACATATTTTGTTGTTTATGAATCCCAGAGTTTTTGCTTCTTTTATTTATAAAAAGTTCATTTTATCAGTATTTTCCATTTTGTTATATGATTAACTGGTAACAGAACTTTAATTAGCATGGTCCAATTCAGTGAGTACTGGTAATCATGCCCATGGATTAAACAAATCGAATTCCTGCTTCTCAGTTTTACAGAATGAATCAGACTCCAATCAGTCCTATTGCCATTATAAGCTGGACCCAATGTTTGCCAACAGAGAGAAAAACAATTTACCTTTGATTTTGGCGGTAGCGCAGTAATTGTCAGGGTATGTGAGGAAATCGGCAGAATGTTCAGCTGATCATCAATCACGACACAGTTTTTGCATGAGGTAAGTGACAAAATGAACCTGATTAAAACAGAGAATAATTGCAGTAGAATTGACAATGGTTGAAAACAAAATCAACAAGCTGCAAGATGCAAGAATGAAATGATACCATTAACACTAACTTCCATGTTACACGCGCACAGTAATTAACTGAGGTCAGTGTACAGTAAGTGACAAATTAACAATATCATTTTCTTTTGCACACTTAGTCCATTACCTTTCATTAAATCTACTGACAACATCTTGATGGGATTCTGTTCTGTATCTAGAATGTACATCCTGAGAAAAGTAAATGAAATTCACAAAATTACAAGATATTAAATGAGGCTAAATGAAATTTAGGCAAAGTTAAAATCAAGCCAATGCTGCCATTGCTCCAGGATCAGGTGGGGGTCCAGGGAGGTCTGCAGGGGCATTGCCATGTGCTTTTGCTGGAGTTTGCTCGGCTAGCTTGCTTTTCCCTCCCTCCCTCCCACACTTTTAGTCAAGTATCTTATTCAACACCCTGGTGTTCCCTTTCAGTTTTGTGTTGACAGGTGCCTGGAGGTGGGCTGTGGCTCAGTTGCCATGGTGACCTCCTTACTGCTGAGGAGATTAATGCCCTCCGCTGTTGCTGCACCTTTACAGCACCTACCGTCCAATGGCTTAGGGTTTAAACAAGAATACTTTAAAATGCCAAGAGAGGTGTTACTAAGAATATCTATGCTTCATTCACCATCAAATACACTGTACTTATTAATATACTATGTAAACAACAGTGAAATACCAGGTGAGCTTTTGCACGAAAACATATCTTCACATGTGAAAAGATCATTGTTGCTATGGTTACATAATAAATCGCACCTTCCACAGTGAAAATGAAACAGTTTGGTATTTCATTGGTGAAAAATATTTTAAAACTCGAAGAGAAATTTTGTATCTCCGCCAGCCATGTAATATCCTCTATATGTATGAAGAATCATTATCAAAATATGCTTCATAAATTATTATGAGCATGTATTATTTTGTGAATGATATATGAAATAAATCATATTTGAACTGCAAGGATCATTCTTCATTTGATGTATTATTTTGTTACCATTAAACAGTCTTGAATTTTCTATGTTATCCCAATCTGTCTTTGCCTTATATATTTATAAACATGTGTGCCATCAAAGATACAGACCATTGCCATTGTATACAGCTGCTTTAAAGAAGACATTGTCCTTAGCAGAAGAACGACCAGGCCTCCTCCCTCAACTGTCTCCACTGTTCTAGCCAAAAGATTAGGTGTAAGGGCTTCAAAATCCTTTAAGGAGTAGAAATTCAACAATTATAATGTATACAGTGTATCATGACCAGGAAGGCAAAATAATTCATTCTACTGCACACGCTTTTGTGTGTTTGGAGGTGGATGATATTGAAGTCTTAGGTCAAAGGGCTTTGCATATCCTTGTTATGATAAGTACTGTGGTCAGGGGTTTCAATAAAATTTGAAGTAGGCAGCGAGTTGGAGTTACTCCAATATCGTATATCATATCCAATATCATATATCATAGCATATCGCTACCACAGATTCAAGTTCGGAGGTACCAGATCATCCCTTTTCTTTGCTTAAAAATACTAGCTAAGCAAAGTCTGAGATGGGCATCTTCCTTCGGGTTAACACTGTACAGCACTGTCAACTTTGAGATCAGAGCTCATTTCAAATGGCAGCGACCATATGCATGTATCAACAAAGTAACGGGACAAAAGTCACATTTTGCCAGGAAAATTACAAAACAAATTCAAGGAGACAACAGCCTGACAATGGAAGACAATATTCCAACATGTTTGTGCAGAATTACCTTCAGGTTGACCCCAAACTAAATGGATTTTTAACAAGAGCCCACCAGCAAGTAATTTCGCGTTACTCAAAGTTCAACAACACTAGCCGCCTACAAGGTCTTGTCTTGTCGGATGAACAAGGATTATTTTCGCAAAACAGCGCTCACTGGCGATTTGCGTATTTTCCGTCTGTGTGAAATTCAGTGTGACGCACAATGCATCTTGGATGAAGATGGGTCTTTAAACTTACTATTACAATTTCTCTTACCTTTTTTGCACATGTGCACTACATGTATCTGAAATTTTACTATAACAATGCAGACATGATAAAAACTAACCAATTTCTGTTGTTTATTGGTGTTTTGGGAGCAATGTCACTTGTCGTTTCTACCCCTTGGAAGGCCTAAACAATACTCTGGAAGTAACTTATCAAACTTTACTTAACATGTATCTGTCTGGGGGTATTTTTTGCATTAAAGTTATTTTAAACCTATGTTTTGCATTCATTAGCTCTATTTAAAGGTACTATATTTTAAAACCCTATTTGACTGTTTAAGGCTATCTTCAGTTCTTCAGTTCTTTATTTTTCTAATAAATACATTCAGATACCTGAGAGATCTTTTTGGTAGTTCTGAGATTGTCTTACTGTAGAATTCAATCAATTCCTAGGAATTCTTAGGAATTCTTAGGAATTCTTTGGAATTCTAATTAAGTTTGGCTAAAGGTAAAAAAATTCCAAGGAATTGATCCTAAGAATTCCAAAGGATTTTAGTCACGATTTTTTAGGTTGCAGTGTCCTCAATCAGATCAAGCATAAACCTTGGAATTCCTAGGAATTCCATGTTCCAATTACCGTGAAAATTCACACCTTCATTTCTAGGAATTCTTAAGATTTCTTAGGAGTTCCTTGGAACATTTTCTTAGGAATTCCTAGGAAAATCCTAGAAATTCTTAGGAATTCCTGATCTCACAAGGGCAAAGTTGCAGTTACATGAAATTTACTTCAATCCATAATGTACTGGCCAGCTCAAAAATTTTAGTCACAGCATATGTTGATCTCATTGATTAAAATGTAACTTTCATGTAGATTTACAAATGATTAACATAACTATTATTTTGTGTTTCAACAGTTTTCAGTGCCTACCAAACGCAACATGAACCACTTGGAACAGCAGTGGGCAACAGATTCCACATTTCTCTTAGTTTACTATATTGTCAAAATTTCAATCTCATACCAGCACATCAAAATAATGATAGTTACGACTATTTTTGTGATTTTGGGAAGTTCAAAGTATTACATGTACAAAGTCTTGCAAAGGTTTATCCAAGATCCCTGGAGATTTTTTGTAAGATTATTTAAGTTCCTTTAAGATCTTGGCAAGATCCACAAAATATCCTTTAAGATCCTTGAAGATCTCTGGCAAAGTTATTGAAGATCCTCAAGGATCTGGGCAAGATCTGCGAAGGGTCCTTGAAGATCCTCAAAGATCTTCAAAGGATCCTTAAAGATCCTTAAAGGTCTTTGGTAAGGTTATTGAAGATCCCCAAAGATCTGGGCAAGATCTGCAAAGGATCCTTGTAGATCCTCAAAGATCTTGGCAAGATCTGCAAAGGATCCTTAATGATCTTTGGCAAGATTATTGAAGATCCTCAAAGATCTTGGCAAGATCTGCATAGGATCCTTAAAGATCTTTGAAGATCCTTGAAGATCTTGCCAAGATCTTCATTAGGATCCTCAAAGATCTTTGAGGATCTTTGAAGATCCTGAAAAGATTTTCACCAAGGGTAGAGTAGGCGTCACAGTATTAAAGAAAAAATAAAGAATCGTTCTTTAATTACTTCAATTTAGGGAAAAAGTAGCCGACGTCTCTGATGAAAGTAGCAGACACTTTTCATCGGACGTTGGTGCTTATTGAAATCACTGACTGTGTTAAAATTACCTTGGATTGTACACACAAGGAAACAAATACTTAACATTGTACATGTACTTCATCTTTTTACCTGAAGGACACACATGCCATACGTGTTTCCAAGAATCTTGTGTGTTTCAGCGTAGTAACAGTATCGAATGTTAGTAGCAGAGATAAACAGCTCAAATGGATCATCTTTCTTGAGATCCAGGGTTCCACTTTTTATCTTCTTTTGAAGTTGCTTCATTCTTTTCTTTCTATGACTTAAGTGATTGAAACATTTCTTTAGTGTACATACAAAGGTTTTGTTCTTACAAGTATAAACAAAGGCTGCAACAACTACAGAGTTATGACAATTTGACAATAATAATATTATTACTACCATAATTTTTTTTAATATAAATCTAACAGGATACAGATCAAGTCTGTCAAGTTGTTATGCACATGTCATATCGGCTTCCCCATGGGGTCGACCCCCAGGCCAACCAGGGAGATATGTGGGGGAATACAAGGAGCTGGATGGGATTCTTTGCTTGATTGTAGGGGGTTTCACGATCAAAGATTAAGGGGTGGCAGAATTCACGAGTTTGTAAAGGATGTCAGGGGCATTTTCTGCTGAGAGACATCTCACCCAGGGGCATAACGAGCCAGGTTCTTAGCAACCACAAAAATACCTCTGGATCCCGCTGAGATAGGGGGCAATTTGCCACCAATCTCAGCAGGATATCCAGCTACTCTGAACATTCCAATTTAATCGAATCGCTTCTGACACTCGTTTCTGTTTGATATGGGGTGTCAATTTTCACGCTTATCTGTCATAATCCTTAAACGTGAACGTTTATTTATGGCGAGAGTTTAATTAAATTCTATCTTTAGACCTGATGCACACGAAAAGTGACTGCGGGAATGGGAAAACGATACCCAATAGTTTGTTTTGGTTTTGGTGAGGTAGGCTCACCGGTTCCAGAAAATAGTACTAAATTACAACCAAAGACTCGAGTTTTCTGTTTCTCTTTCGCATGCAATATGGGAAAAATAATAGGGCTGTTTATACGAGAAAAAATAAGCCGCGGCTTACACTGGCCGCGGCTTACATAAGACGCGAAAGGAACCATTTATACAAGTAAAAACACTAAGCTAGGCCAGGATAAGCCGTAGCTTGAGAAAGCCGTGAACGTAGATTTTGTACCATTTATACGGAGTGTTCGCGTCTTATGTAAGCTATGGCCAGAGTAAGCCGCGGCTTATTTTCTCTTGTACAAACGGCCCTAATGTGTTTTGTTTTTGGAGGGAGATATATCTCTTTTGAATGCTAATTAAAATTCGCTCGTATTCCTAAATCAAACATACTTGCAATACATGGTAATAGTGAACATATTTGCGAGTAATTTACACAAATCAGTCTGCAATTATTACCCTTCTTGAACACCATGAAAGTAAACTAACATGACTGAGCTAAAATAATTCGCTTCAATATGTGATATCGTTGCGTGCCCATGAACAGAACTTTTACTATCCGTACGGTTTCCCTAGGAACTGATAAAATTCTTGTTGAATAATTCTTCAATAATCTCGGCAAACGTCAAAGTGGAAGTTTCAGTATTCGACTTCCGAAACCGACCTTGGCAGGAAAAGCGACAACGGCGACGGTATCGAAATCATCATTTCAAAATATAACTTCTCCTTTTTCTAATTCTTTCCCGATTGTTAAAATTTGTTTAACTTGGAAAATGCTGGCGAACTGTCTAAATTACTCTGAAGGGTATTAAAGTAAGCAAAACGTTCTCGAAAAATACAGTCATCCGAACGCGTTATTGTTCTGCAAAGAAATGTACCAAATGTAAAACGTTTTGGTCATTAAACCTGCTTACAACATTTGCCTAGATTTTTATCTGCACTTCATAAAACTGTTCATGTTATATATCCCAGAAGCACTCAGGCATACAGTGATGCCAGGACCTCAACCTGGATCAACCAGAAAAGATATGGAACATTTTCCTAGATTTTTATCTGCACTTCAAAAAACTGTTCATGTTATATATCCCAGAAGCACTTAGGCATACAGTGATGCCAGGACCTCAACCTGGATGAACCAGAAAAGATATGGAACATTTGCCTAAATCTGTATCTGCATTAAAAAAAAAAACCTGTTATGTTAAATATCTCAGAAGCGCTCAGGCATACGGTGATGCCAGGACTTCAACTTGGATGAACCAGAAAAGATATTGAACATTTGCCTAGATTTTTGTCTGCACTTCAAAAAACTGTTCATGTTATATATCCCAGAAGCACTCAGGCATACAGTGATGCCAGGACCTCAACCTGGATGAACCAGAAAAGATATAGAACATTTGCCTAAATTTTTAGCTGCGCTTCAAAAAAATGTTCATGTTATATATCCCAGAAGCGCTCAGGCATACAGTGATGCCAGGACTTCCACCTGGATGAACCAGAAAAGATATAGAACATTTTCCTAGATTTTTATCTGCACTTCAAAAAACTGTTCATGTTATATATCCCAGAAGCACTCAGGCATACAGTGATGCCAGGACCTCAACCTGAATGAACCAGAAAAGATATAGAACATTTGCCTAAATTTTTATCTGCAAGTTACATATGCTAAATCACTTGAATATTTTACTATTTCTATTTTCCACGCACAAACAAACACAGAGTCATAAACTCCTTGGTAGTTTGAAAAGGCTTTCAAAAGTTGTTTTTGGACGATAATATATTCTCCAACGATAATTTTCAATTTTCAAACTGCCACTATTTTAATCACCACCATAAGTGGAAGAAATAGTCGCCAGATAAAATATTTTGTGCTTCGAGAGAGAGCAGCTATGTAAAAGATATAAGTACCCATATCCAGTTATAAAGACAAAATAAGGAGCCGCCCACTTCCGCGCCCCCTCACCAGCCCGATCTTCATTCGTGGATCGATGACGAGTGCGTGCGTATTTCGCGGCTTCATATTTAATTTGCCGCCAGAATATAGTTAATTTGCCGCCGGAATATTCATGAACTTTGCTACATATACATAAATACGCTTGAACAGAAAGATTACCGCTCAACAATGGTCCGAAACCGAAGGAATTCCAACTCAATCAAATCTTACAGAAAATTTACATTAGAATATAATCCCAGGGAAAATGTCATGGGCGATTCCTACCAAACGTACCAATGTAACAAAATCGAAAGTTACGTCGATCTTACCTCTTACGTTCGTATTTCCGCTTTTAAAATTGTCTGAAGGCGATTTACTTCGGCTTAAAATATAGTTACAACTTACCAAAGTCCATTGCACATCAATGAAATCACCCAATAAAACAAAATTTCAGCCTGAGAAGGCGTCACTCTCTGTAATTTCCGTCCATCACATACCAAGATATGCCGATTATCCCCTCGAAAATCTCAACGAATCGCTAAAGCATAACATTTGACGAAACTAGTGTTTTATCGTACAAGTAAAACCATAAAATGCCATAAGAACAAGGTGTAAGCGTGCCGGTAAATTAAATTCTGCCGCTGAAGCGCAAAAACAATACTTCTTTCAAGGTGTGCTAAGATGCTTCTGCAGTGAAACCACAAATGGAGTACGTTGACGGCTCTAATGCAGACCTATAACGTCACTCCTTAGCAACCAGACTTGGGAGATTTTTTAACTTCCGGTTATCTCTGGCTCGTTATGCTTTGTATTGCAAGATTCCCCGACCCCCTAGGGAAATTCCTCAAGATTGCTTCACTGATTTTACAATCCCCGTGGTTTAAAAAGCCCGGGGTCGACCTCACAGGAAAGCCGATGATATGTGCATTAGACCAAAACAACCACCCTGGAACTGGCCCTTCAGAAATTTCGTCTGAATCCCATACCTACTGAATCCTAGTTCTTTCTTGTAGCACCACAGCACTGTGGGCCTCGATTTAACTGTTGCCTTGGACAACATATGATGAAGAATGACAACCTGCACGGACAGTCAAACATGTTAGTTATATAGCATACGTTTAAATATACATAACAAACACCGCCTAGTCGCAGATTCAGCTGAATATAGGTTCAGCTGTAAATATAAAACTTGGCTTTGAAAAAAACAAAGCATTTTGCAAAAGTTGTGCCAGGTGAAGGAACAAAACTTTAAATAGCATAACTCACTTGATCTTTCCCCTTGTCGCCCACGACAACAAACATCGATCTGTGTTTCTTCTGGACGCCATTCTCTATCAAAACACGAATGCGATTGTCCACTTTCTTGAGCACCATTTTGAATTTTCATCCACGTGTTGCAGGAATTACCTTATGTAGGCGAATTGGCGGGTAGGGAGAACGTTCGAATGGTCTTACATAACGGATTATTAAATAAACAGTGGGACAGCGGAGAAATTTGGAAAAATTAGATATTCATGTATGGAATCACAAACTATACCCATAACATCAGCAATATGGTATACTGCATGTTCTCATACGTGAAGCACTGAGCAAATTTTTCTGTCGATTTGTACATTTTGGTGAATCACTCGTATAAAAAAACTTCTATGGAACCGATTTTACCGGCATTTATCGATGTTGGAGAGCAAGATCAGGTATGCTACACAAAACTTCTCTAAAATTTATCATAGCGATTTGTTCACGCTTGTTTTAGATGGCTGATGTGTAATGAAAGAAAAACTTATTTAGTCACGTGTACCAAATAGCTTCGAAATGAATTCTTCGATTCAATAAGTCTTTCCCCCAGAGAGTTATTATTTTGACCATAATAATAGTTTTATCGTCAGTTTTAATCGTGTGCGTTCGATAACTGGTCCTCGATTGCAGCGAAACTACTGGTAATACATCGTTCAAAAAACACTAATTTGCCTGCTGTCAGTCAGTCAGTCAGTCAGTCATTTATCTTGAAAAAGCCACAACAGTTTGGTACAAGCCACTAGTGACAGCTAAGGCGTCACCCAAGCTGAAAACGCTAAAAATGTGTAAGGCACAAACACTAGATACCAACCCCCCCTCTAACCCTAACCCTTACCCTATACCTGCCAACTCTCACGCATTATGCGTGAGTCTCACGCCTGCGGACCAAAAATGTCAATTTCACGCGTTGCGGACAATTAAAATCTCACGCCTGAATGCAGATGACTTGTTCTTTAACACATTAACAACAAAAATTCAATTCAATATTCCCCGTAATTAATGTTCCAACCTGAATGGCGCTTTATGTTGAGTTTGAGGCCTAACTGTATCGGAACGTGCTAAAATGTCATGTTTCAGTTTGCATTTGAGGGACTGGTGCTAAAATAGCTTCGAAAGTCATCAGAACATCTTCGGACATGTTCAGTAGCGTTCGGAAGTCTTCAAGAAATCAACGGAAGTCGCCGGAACATATTTCTCAGAAATTCCGGCCAAAAGGAGAGGAAAATTTCATGCATTTGATTCATAAAAAGTTGGCAGGTATATTACCCTAACCAATCCCTAAGCATTTTTGGCTTGGGTGATGCGCTGTCACTGGTGGCTTTGCAGTTTGGTGATGGTCCATATATATTTGGAGTCCTTATATATTTGGAGTCCTTGGGCACTGTGACCTGCGTCCTACCAAATGCTGGTTTTTGGTTTGATGTTAGAAATAGTCACCAAGTCACGTTAATAGCCATGTTTCTTCAATCAATCAATCAATAAACTTGATTTAAACACGGACAATTCATCAGCTAAAATTAATCGAAATATAACTACATAACAATAACTATAACTATATCTACATTGGAATAAAAAGCTGCTTTCCGTGAATGCCGTGCCCTAGAGAGCTTTGCTGATTTCACATTTGAACGACCTGAGGGACTCCGCACACCAAGCCTCGCAAGGAAGGCTATTCCACAGTGTGGTGCCACTATAACTGAAACTATTTTTGAAATAATTTGTGCAAGGTAATTGAACATTAAGTTTGTTCTCGGAGTCCCCCAAGTTGTAGCTTGTATTGCATTCAGAGCAATACAATTCTGCTATTCTACAAGTGATGTCTGTTACATATTATTATGGGGACTTCTTTGATACACCAGGGCTATAAAAAATCAAAAAAACAAAATGTACATGTACATGTACAGAACGGTACCTCTGATTTCGTAAGAGGATGGCTACCATTCTGACATTTTTTTGCGCTTACATGAAAGAACAGTTTGATTTTAAGTGAAGAAAGTGAAAAATATTGAATTTCAAATTTGGTTCATCTGATGTCCACTTTACAAGTTACTGTTTTGAATTTTGTTTAGAGAAGTTGTTTTTTTATTCTCTGAAAGGCACAAGAAATCAGAAGTTACCTGAAATCCTGTGGTGCAGATATAAAAGAAGAAAGTTCCACTCCCTTACATGAAGATTTAGACCAGTTATTGTCAGCCTGTGATGTTAATTTTAAAAATGAATCAGGTTTGTGCTGCCATAATTGCCATAATAATTTCAAACACGACATCAAAGTAAAAGTCACCAAAGTTTTGCTTGAATCAAACATAATCATTCCAAACTTACAAAATAATAGTTATTTTAGGTCATAGTAAACTCAAATGAAGAAAGCTCTGGACTGTGGACAGTATAAGAGGAAAAACGGATTTTTTTTTTACATTTTCTGGCAGAATAATTTATTGGATTATTTTAGAGAAGCTTGATGGTGGAGATTAGTGTATTTCTGAGAAAGACTGTTTGAGATGACATCAGATCAACTGAACTTTTGACAACCTGACTGGAAGTAATTATCAATAGTCAAGTACTGTAAGCTATGTGATGCTAGTCAATGTCAAACAGTTCTTCTCAGCCCTACACTCATCACCCAGATGAACATGCTCAGCCCTGTCAAACTGTGCAGACAGCCAGCAAATTTGCCACCTCCAGTAAATTATTTGCCCCTTATTTCACACTTGAACTTCACGTGAGTTGTTTAGCAGGCAAGGGTCACTGGCAGTTGCTGGTCTCTTATATGGTCTCTTTTAGGAGTCAAAACAGCTTGGGCCATGTCCAGATTGGTCTCCTTTAGGGGTTTAATTCAAAACATCCATCAGGCATTCCCACCCCTTTCATATGAGAGTCCCCCCTGGTTGCTACCTACATATACTACTCCAGATATGCTGGCCACTGCATTTTAACAGGGATGCAATTACTTCACCCTTTTTTAACCAATAATTAGAAAATTTGTCAAGTGTATTTTTTTTTCGCACTATCAGACTCTGGGGTTCAAACAATTTACAATAATAATTAGCACAAAGGATAAGACATGCACAGCTACTGCCCAAATGTGGAAGAGTCCTTGGTTATATCTAGTATAACCATCAATCTTTTTTTATTTAAAGAGCTTGAGGGTGTAATGAACAGTCTACTCTCCCTAATATTGGTGGTAACAGAAAAGAGAGATGACTTAATCAAGAAATTCTGCAACAAAGTTGCAGAGGCTAACTCAGATGAAGACACATCATTGAGTAGACTAAGAATGTAAGTTGATTTGTTAGCTGTATTATGACACTGTTCTGACTCATGTTGATATATTAACACTTGGTACGTACATGTCAATATAACAAATTTATTGTGTTTGTTTATTTGAATGTGCATTTACTTTTACACCAGACTCAGCATCTTGTTGAACTGGCTTCACGAAAGAGATCCTGTCAGATATGACGTTTATTGCACACAAATAAAGGTCGCAGGCAAGGCAGGATTGATTGATCAGGTTACCGTTTCCTTGGACCAGGTACTAACAATAAAATTTAAATGAGTCTACATTTTCTTTACTCTTTCACATTATGATGTTTTGGTTCATTCATATAGCACCTGAACATATATACAGGTTCTCCTCTGATGGTGACAGGAAATTGATTGTGGAGGGATTAGCTTGAGGGTATAGAGTTTGGCTAAAAAAATCCCCAGATTCCAAACTACCAGAGGTTGGCATGCAGTAGATCTGAGCAGCAAGCATCTTTTCATGTTTTGTCAGGTTAAGGCTTGGTTAAAGATGTGGGAGGTTGATGGTGAAAAGGCCAGAAAAGTCTACAGACTGCTTTTTGATGCCCTGACAGAAGACAGACAAAGGTAACACAATCTCGCTGAGCAATAAGAGACAATACTACTTGGCCAAGAAAGTAATAATATTAGTAAGCCAGTAAGTTAACTATAAGCGGTTTAAATTCTTTTACCAGAATAATGAAGATGTAAACTGATTCTACTGTTTCTTTCATAATAAATTGAATTCTTAAAACAGAGGGAAGATTTAATTTTTTAATAAAAGAAATAAAAGAATCTGTTTACATTTTTACTGTTATTAATGGTAGGAAAAGGTTTGGTTGTACATAAGCAGGTAAAACCTAGTGAGAAAAAACAATGTTTTGGTGACGTCATGATACCATTGTCAAGATAAATTGAAAAGAAACTGTTATGGAGACTAATGGTTCACTAAATTGACATAATAAAGATTGTAACAACTGACAAAATTACCTGGTCGCAACTCAATATGAGCGAAAGTATGTTAACCCATGGACTACCGGCGGTTTTTACATTTTCAGAGTGATTTTCCACCTATAAACGATGAATAGCAATTCGTGACTCTTTATTTGAACTACCAAGGAAAAGTGGTGCTGTCCTAAGCCACTGGAAGCTCAAGGTTTCTGAAAACGTCATTTTGACGTAGCTATTTTTTATCCGTGAGGCGACAACAATGGCCCAAGTTGGGTTTGCTTGCAATTTCTGCTAAATTTACAGCCATTTTTCATCTTTAGCGGCTGCCTGATGAGCATCATTAAGCGTGACGGTAGCTAAGAGTCCACTTTCTCAAAGAATCGAGCAAGGTGATGTACTTTGTCGTTGAATTTGGCTTGTTACTCGACGAACTGGGAATTTGGCCGGTCGAACACTTAGTACCTTTGGGACTCGACTATTGATGAATTTCTCGACCTACCGCCACATATTTTGGAATTTCTGAGTACTGAAGATGACCACGAGAAGGAAATTCTGGCGGTAGGTCGGAGTGGCTGTAGACTTAGTTTATATGTGAAAGAATTGGGGAAGGAACGGGCGCTGTCAAAAATTTTCATTAGTTCCCAGCATGCAATGCGCTCAAGATGTTGAAAATGTCGGGAAGGCCCGAATGCACTGGAACAAAAGGCTGTATCTACGCTCGGGAGAAGAATATCAACAAAAAAAGTCATTTCTAAGCTAGAAAAAGGACTGAATTTCGTTATGATGGTTGAATTTTGGTTTTTTGACAATGATTTCCTTAAAAAACATGAAGGCAAAAAGGGGCATTTTTGTTGTTTCTCTTTGACGTTAAAAACGGCCAGTTTCGTTCTTGTCCAAACTCAAAAGGCCATATTTGGTAAAAATCGCTACGTTTCTTGCATGTATTGGATATCCAAATTTAAAGGGCATTCATTTCATGCTCACAACTAACAGTTAAGGCAATATTTGTGCGATTGAGAAAGTTGCAATGTTTTGAAGCATGGGAGTTTTTTACGGCCGGTTTTGGCCGGCACGGGTGCCAATGGGTTAATTTAGGGAACCATTAGTCTTGCATAACAGTTTCTTTTCCTTTTACCTCGACAATGGCATCATGATGACACCGAAACATCATTTTTTTTGCTAGTTTTTACCTGCTAATGGTAAATTGTGAGCTGTTTTGAATTTTGTGAAACTTTGGTAATTACTCTTTGGGTTGACCGTTATCAAAGTTTGACAAAATTCAAAACAACTTATGATGAATTTCTTTTTATAGCCTTTATCCCATAGTTAAGTTCTGGTATATAAAGATGGAGAACATGTCAGGTCTTATAAAGTCAAGGACTACATTGTCTTCTTGTGTTTGTCATAAATTTAAGGTATTCTTCTATGAATGTTTGTTACAGTGAAGAAGCTACAAAAGTAATGGTTGAGCTCCTCAGGACTTACTCAGATGAGAATGCTTCAGAGGTTAAAGATGATGCCAAGAACTGTATTGTGAGCCTGCTTGGAAGACCCAACGTTCTAATCATGGATTTCCTGTTAACGCTGCCACCAGTCACTGCATTACAGGGGGAGCCCATCTACCAGGTACTGTGTAGACTATCAATCAGGAACACTCAGTAGTCAAGGAAAAGGGCATCAAGAGTATAGTTTGTGGGATGCTCATGCTTGGTTCATGGTAAAAAGTACTGTAAATATATATTGCATAATGACTGGCCGACCGACCGACCGACTGGATGGACAGGTGGGCAGGTGAACAGACAGACTTACCAGTATGAATGAGCAACTTCCTTGTTGGTTTGAATCTCTTTCTCCTTCTCTTCTGTCTCCCAGTTTTATTTTTTGTACATTACAAACCGTTGCAGACATGTACACTGTATGTCAGCCCGCCTTAAAAATGTCCTTGGTGACTTTTTTTTGAAGCATTTATGTCTCAATACAGATTTCCGTTGCTGGGAAAACTACATATAAATTTGTAGACTCTAAAACTAAATACCATTTGGTAACAAATCTTATGCTGTAAGACATAAATAAGAAGTGCAGTTGATGTTTTAGAGAGTAAATAATATTTTTTTTTGTTTCTCAATCCTCCTAGCTTCTTAATATCTTTATCTCTGGAAGGCTGTCTGACTACATAGAATTCTATGAAAAGAACAAAGATTTTGTGGATTCATGTGGTAGGATCTTGTTTGTTGGTTTTCTGTTTGTGTTCCTTTGATGACTGAATTCATCTAATGATGAATTCAGTCATCAAACTGACTAACTCGTGCAAGGTTAAATTGCCTTTAGTCCTTGACTCAATCTACCAATTAAAATTGAATCGTCCGATTTATTGAATGACTAATTTATATTTTTATTTTTATTTTCTCAGGTCTGTCTCATGAGAAAAGCTTACAAAAAATGCGTGTTTTAACGTTCATGTCAATTGGTGAAGCTAAGTCAGAAGTAAGCTTTGAAGACCTTTGTAAGGAGATTAACATTGCCGAGGACGAAATTGAGGAATTTATTATTGAAGGTTAGTTTGACAGTTTCTCTGTTTGTTCGTTGTTTCGACCTCGGGAGGTGGGAGGGGATCTGGGAACGAGCGGTTTTCAATTGAGCATCAAAAAGTAAATTACGTTTGCTTTGGTTTCGTATTGCTTCGCTCTGTGATTGGCCAGCAAAACTCGCGCCACTCTCTCAACCAATGAGAACCAAAACCAATCGCGACTTGCACGGCGCATTTTCCCGCGCTTTGCACCGGTTTCATATGTAATAGGCCATTTCCGAATTACCTTTGGCCTCTTTTTCAAAGCGAGGCCTGGTGCTCATCTTTTCATATGAAAATTAGTTTCAAAATGAGTTTAATTTGCATGTGAATGGAAACTTATTTTCATATGAAAAGATGAGCACCAGGCCTCGCTTTGAAAAAGAGGCCAAAGGTAATTCGGAAATAGCCTATTGCTTCGTTGTCTGATTGGTTCATTGCACTATTTCGGTGTGTTGTGATTTGTCAGAACAATTGCTTTCATTGGGTTTGGTTTTACATAACTCAACTGAAAACCGCTTTAATACAACTAGTCTCAACGTGTTACCTTCGTTTACCCGTTACCCATAGGCGGTTTTCAATTGAGTGGCGAAAGTAATCCTCGTTTTGAGTTGGTTTTGCACTGCTTCACTCTGTGATTGGCCAGGAAAACTCGCGCCACACAATCAACCAATAAGAACCAAAACCAATTGTGACTTGCAGGCGCGCATTTTCCCACGCTTTACGTCGGCTGCATGTAATTGCTTCGTATTCTGATTGGCTAATTGCTTTGGTTTTGGTTTTACGACACTCAACTGAAAAGCGCTCTAATTACTTCATGCCTGGACTTTGCATGTTTTTAATTGCTTTGTGTTCTCTGCTATCTTTTCATTAGCTGTTCGTTCAAAACTCGTACGTTCAAAGATCGACCAAGTAAACAAGAAAGTAATCATAAGGTAATTCTGTTTATTTATTGGCTTCTTTGTGTTTTTATTTTTGCTCCTTAAGCAGTTACTCTTCTCTCGAAAATGGCGGATAAATATTTCCCGCCAGTGTGTTGTATGTTATTTAAGATGTTCTGCAGTTTGATGACTTATCACCAATATTATGCTCCCATTCTATTCACTCCCAATTGCGGTTCACGCCTCGTAGAAATTTTCGACTGAGTTGGTCGGTTAAAACGTTGCACTTCTGCCGTCGAACCTCTTTGGTCCGTCAGGCGTTCGGCAAAACTTCGACTGTTGATTTGGACATTGATTTCCTGCACCTTTGTTCTTCAGAAAGGCGATATTTTCAATTCTGTGGCATGGTTCGTAAGGAATGTTAACTAAACTTAGTAATCTAAGCATTCGAGAGGGCAGAAATTCGACGTTTGAATTGTTGCTTCATTTCTATAGGGTTAATACGACACAATTCAGATGTGGAGTTCAGGCGCTTGTTGGGAAGTCGATTTCTCGGCTTGTGAACTCAATTGAAGACGAGCCTAGCCTTTTTTCAAATTGTACATAGGGTCTCGTTTATTTGTTTGATAAAAAGTTCCTGGATATAACATCGGCTCTTTTATACAGGTGTACAAATCCTCTTTCTTCATTTCCCTATTATTCAAAAGGGCCAAATATCGCATTCTGAAACGCCATTGAACTCAAAATGCGTAGTCTAGTAAACTCTATCGATTGCGCTACCGCACGAACCTGCCCTATGAAAAAGAATGAAGATTGGCTTTTTCGTAGCTCCTAGAGTTGGAAGACAGACTTTGTTGTTTTGGAATCAGTCTGCTTTTCTCAGCTTGTCGATTATCACCTTTTGAACCTTAAGAGTACTTGTCCGTTAAACTTGGGGTACCAATACTCATGTCTTTGCTTTCTCGAATAAGGACGATAAACTGTAGGTCCCGTCTCACAACACTTGTTCCCAGTACACTGTAGTCTGTGGGACGTCACAGAACCCAAACGCTGTTCGCACAGAGTTAGGGGACGTAGTTCCCGGTGTCGCGGCCTGGCCTGTTCTCCTCGGCCTGGCGTGATGTCTTGAAAAGGCTTATGGTGTATGAGGCCACATAAAGAAAAAAAGCAGTCACAAATAAAGGGGGACTTTGCTGAGTGCTGAACTATGTAAATGTAGGCGAAGTTACTACCGCGGTAACAGATCTCTCTTCCTACTAATTGATTCTTCTTTTTCGCAGCTCTGCAACCCACAGAACATTCGGTATCAACCAGTGGCAAGAGCTGCGTAGTCGGTTGGAAGAGTGGCGATACAGCCTTCAGAGCGTGCACGGCAGCATGAAGTCAGTTGTGCCCGTTACTGATGCCTGATCAAACTAATAAACTGATTTTGTCTCTAGGTTCTTTCCTTCTTTGTTGTCTGTATTTTTAAATTGTAAATAATTACTAGCTTCCTAATTTTGTTTTGAAACGTGGATATAACATTTAAGTGAACAACCAAAACCGATATCATTATTGCCTATTTTCGCTTTTTCAATTTCCCGGGCGCGGCCATCTTGGATTCGGTCTCTCCTGAAATAGATTCCACTGCAAAGCAAGGGAAGCTCCAGAGAACCAAAAAATGTTGATTTTAAGTTGAATTGTTTTTGTATCTATCATCGTCATCGAAAGAAGAGGACGGAGTATTCTAATATTTATTGAAGATGCGGAGGGGGTGGGGGAGAGGATGGGCAGAATCGGCGATACCGAAAAAATTCTGCAAAGAGTTTGCGCATGAACACAAATCATACCAAGAGGCATAATAGGACAGTTGATCATACTCATTATAACAAAGCAAAAAGTCATCATACACCCTAGTGACAACATATTTAAGGTTTGGTCCCGAAAACAAAATCGGCCACGCAACAAAATGCCCACCCCTCCCCCATCAGAAAAACATGCCCGTCATTGATGAGTGGTTATGCTTTGCGCATTTTGTTTTCAAGGCGAAAAGCCGGTCTTGTATCTCCATGATCTGTGTAGTGGAGAAGAGAAGGAGCCTGCAAACCTCCGGGGCCGCTCCTTTTTCAAGGATGGCCGCGATGAATTATGGGAAGAAAGCGAGGGGCATTAGTTCCTGAGTTTCGATGCACAGTATCAGTGCCTTTCTGATTGACTCTGAGGAGATTCTTAAAGGCGAACCCTCTGTCGGTCAGCCTGGTTCCCTAGGCTTTTCCCTCACTTGGGGGCGGGTTGAGGGAAAAGCCCTGGTAACGAGGTTGTTGGTCGGTATCTGGTTATATTCGCCATTTCAGACGATTTTGGCATTTATTTCATCTCGTAGAAGGAACCCTTAAACAAACATTGCCGTAAATTCATAACTTAATGCCGCTCTCAACAACGTGAGTTGCAGAGTAGTTTGGGCACGTCACACTGGTCGATGGAACTCGGAATGATCGGGAAGAGTACAGAGCCCGGTTCGGTTCGAAAACCGATTAACGCTATTAAAATCCACTGTTAAAAGTTAACTGAGGTTTTCATCCCAGTTTTGAAAGCGGTGACTTGAGAGTGAAAATCTTTGCGCGAAATATACTTATCGAATAGTAATCATACTAACATAAAGTCCACACTAACCGAGCTGCTACGAACAGCTGCTAGAACAACTGGTTCCAGGGATACGCAGAAATGATGATGCTCGATTCTGGAAATGAAGTTTCACGGTCTGCTTCTTTGTGTGCCGGTTGTTCAAGTTTTCCGCAAGAATTTACAACCAATAAACTTCTAGACCTGGTGGGTTTTTCAAGGCCATTTTACCTGCAGGGTCAATCCAAGGCCGTCTTGGCGCTGTACCAGAGATCGAAAACAAAAGAGAGAGCGAACTGGAATTTTAATCGGGAGGAAACTGAATCGGTAGCGTGCGGTTAATTCAAACAAACGTGATACTTGTAAGATGTCGGTTGAACAAAACAAACATTTTTGCTTAATATGTTTACCGAGCTCAAATGTATTTTAAATACTGAAAGAAAAGAAAATGCCTGATGTCGCGACGGTATGTATATGAGGGTCTAAGGTCACTGCTAAATGAAAGAGCCGTGAGAGACCGGCTTTACTCGGCTCTCCTTTTATAACCCAAGACTTCAGACAAGGCAGCGCCTTTTTGATAGAGTTCAAGGCGATTTAATTTGTTTATATAAACACTCCTCTCTTTGTGTCAAGAAAGAGGCAATATTTATATTTATTTTGACTTCGTAATGTTATTGAGGACAACACGAATTTCACTCTGTGTTAGAGGTTAATTATATTCTTATGTTTCTTGTTTTCAAAAGCTTTTTTCAAATCTTATTAATTCTCGTTGTTTTATTATCTTTTTTTACGAATAACTGTCATCTCTGAATCATTACGGTATTTCACGGATGAAACAGAATCGAGCAATCGAGCAATCGAGCTCAGAGTTAGTCAAATATTAATACTCAACGAGGAAAGTTGATTAGTTGAATCTTGTGGTACGCCCCCCCCCCCCCCCCCCCCCGCTTTTTTAGTCGCATATATTTGTGTGAAAACAAATTATAGTACTGTTTAATCTGTGTAGATGCGACAAAAACATAGGAACGAAGTCTTATCATGTTTCCCCAATCTCCCATTGTCTTTTCGAAAACACTAGATGGACTTTTCTTCCCCATTTAATAAACAACATTTTTAACTTCTTGAAAAAAAGGGAAATGGGTTTTTCTGCACCAAGAAAAACTCTAGCAAATTCATTACAATTAATTCTGCATATCTAAGATGACAAAGGAATTAACAACTTCTTCAAGAACATCTTCATTTCCCCTCGGAATTCACCCTCATTCTGAACTTGCTTTCCAACTTTCTATCTGGAGTTAACATGTACCCCAAATCTCAGTTTAACATCGTATACTAAAACTCAGTATATTCTACCAAAAAGAATCTGTTCGGAGTTTTCTGCTTTCAATAATTTAAAATAAAAGCCACGAACATAACAAAACACTCCATCATGTCCATGTTATCGTATTTTCTTCCAACGTGAATTGTTCGGCTTTGCTTTGATACGTCTCCTCTACTACGCAAGTTATATCTCTTTGTTTGGCAACAATTGAAGTTTTGAACTTAAATAAACATCTTGTACGTGCTTTTCCATTACGAAACAAGTGGGTTCGTGACATACGCAGCTCCAAAAAGGAGAAAAAAACTTTCGACATCGCAAACACGCTCATTAACAACTAACAAATGAAAAATGAACACGCAAACACGCTAAGACTTTCGGTCATTGTTACGATTTCGAGCACAAACTGGAGCTGGCCGCAATGAACTGAGACCGAAGAAGCCAAACAGAAGTCCTGAACTTAAGCAGTTTGACAGTTTGTCCCTTGATTTTGATTCTGCCAGCACTTTAAACCGACTCCGAAGTGTCAGATCATCCAGTTTTAAGGTGGAGCAGTTCAACTATATAGTAATTCAGCAATTGTTTATATCTTGAAAACGAGATAACTTTCGAAAGGAAACGAGATGGGATTTTCTCTTTCAGAAATATATGCCTTGTGAAATGTTTTACATTCCAAATCTCGATGCCATATCACCATGGAATATTAAAATAAATATCTATAAACATTGAAATGGCAAGAAGTCAGTTGCGAAATGGTGTGACAGCACGTGCAATCCAGGCAGAATAATACGACTTAAATGCACCTTAGTTATCTCCAGAATTTATTGACCTGAGAGGTCTTGTCAGTCAATATGGATTTGAAACAATCTTGATTGACAGTCTACTTTCTTCGCATTTTTATTAAAACAAACATTAGTTTACGAACACTTTTCGCGTCCATGGAAGCCAGTTAACAGCCGCATAAATCTCGCCTCCAGCCAAACAGTTTTCTCTTCAGGACAACAATTTAAATGCAGCTCTGCAGAAAAGTGGGATTAGTGGCTGCAAATCGGATACATCTTCTGATAGCTATCTGGATTATCCTTGTGTATGCTAACAAAGGTGAGCCGGCTGAAATTGGCGTGTATAAGTTTACATGATACCAAAAAAAAATTCCATCCTACCCCGTCGAAAAGTTCAAACATTACTCTTCTTTTTCTTTCATATTCACCAAAGACTCTCCCACTAGTCATACCGAACAAAAACACCGTTCATGACATATTATTAGGGAACTTGTCTAGAGCTTTTCATTGTTTAGTTCTTGATCATGTGAATACCAAACCTAATTGCTAAAATATGCAGGGTTTCAACACCCTGCTGTCGATGAAGCCGGAATTTTTTTCTCGTCCTTTTTTCGTAACTGTTTAGTTTGCTTCATCCAGTTGATCAGATAATTTCGGTGTCAGTACGTGTTTAACTGCAAACTGATAAACACGATTGTGCATATAAAGACATTCATCAAATTATTTTGTCGGTGTGAAACAAGGATAATTAAATTAGCATGGAGTGGTCCGTAGCGGGAAAACATAGAAACCAGCACCAGTACGAGTGCCAGCATAACTATGTCTGCCTCTTTAAAAATCTTTATCCTTTCTCTCTGCTAGAAAAATCCCTGAGAGTTTTTCCTCAATCCAAGGTGAATTATTTTGTTAACCACATCCGAGAAACCAGAGGTAAAGTGGGATGCAAATGGCACTTTTCTTGAGTAAATGTTTGTTTAAAAAGCTTCTTAGACTGTGTGTTTATAAGCATTGAAAGTGTTCATTTGAAATTCTTGCTCCATGATATTTTTCTTTCCCGTTTTTAACTGGTCGTTACCTCTCAATGCGCATTTTGTCATCTTTAAAAAAGCCAGCTAAAAAAGCAATAGGAAGTTTCGGAAACCTCGGGTGTTTGTTTACAGACCGCCGATCAGTTTAGTTGAAAACAAATACATCCCTCTGAGCTGCCAGAAACGTAATACTATCTTTCTGTTTTCCTTTTAGCACTGACAACGACATATTTTATAAGGACACGAAGCAGGGGCACCCAACGATAAGTTTCGGTAGATATCTGTTCGGTAAAGGGTAATTCGCCTTGGGCTTTCGGTGTCGATTAAAGAGTGCACTCGGATTTTCGTAACTAGAACGTGGCCTAAAAGATTCGAAATTGGGAAATCATAGCCCCTGAGGTTTTCGGAAAGGTCGGAATTGCTGTTTTTGGCAGTCAAAAACGTCAGCTAGCATTTTCGGAAAGAAAATAGTTCCCTAGAAAGCTTGAGGAAAGTTAATTTCAGCTTGCATTTTCTCAAAGGAAGATTTTGTTCCCTAACATTTTCGGGCAATTAAAATTTCAGCTAGGGAATCCGAACAGATGAACGTCTTCTAGCTTATGAAAACATCACTTTAAACAGACTTCAAACAACGTAAGGCACTTAAAAATACCTTTCTACAGCTTTTGGTTGATTTGACTCGTTGGGTGCCCCTGACGAAGGACCATTCAAATTATTTACGAGACATTGTTTCAAAATATAGTACTGAGTTCCTAGCCCTGACACGATTTTTCTGGTTAAGCGAAATTTTCATCGTGTGATCCCAACGTTTGAGTCTAGTTACGTACATAACTTAACTCTTACTGCGACTGACTCATCTCTTCATGTTTTCTCATTAATTCATGCTAGAACTCTTAAAACGGATATTCTCCTCTAATTCAATGTGGTCACGAGACGAATTTCAACGGAACATTCAGAGTGTCTTGGACTCACGATTTCTGTGCCACACCGTCCATCGTTCCAGCAACTGCGAATTACTACGATCTTACAACGAACTGGTACGGAACGAAAGACGTTTATCAGAGAATTATAATATAGCTCGCGCATCTTTTCACTGAAAGCGAGCGTGCCTTATGAGAGTACAAAGCGCGCAGATGACGCCATTTGTCTGCGCGTGCAGTTTCAAAATCATTACAAATCTGGCATTTTTCAGAATTCAAAACATTAACTTCTCGATTAAAATATTACAATCTTACCATAGAACTGACGAGACGAATTCCAAGTGCTGCTTGTTTTAACAGAACGGTTTTAGCCTCCCGTTAAAAACAATTTTTACAACAAAACACAGTGTGCAACATGTACAATCACTGACGCCATTCCGCGCGCGCAAGCTGAGAATAAAATTTGCTCAATTTTCTCACAGATTGAAACGAATTTAGCTACAAATGTGGGAAAAAATATATTATAAAACAAATAAAAAAGCCTTAACCGTGCTTTGTTCTGTTATAAGGCACTCAAGGAAGTGACGATTGCACGAAAGAAGTAGTTAGAAGCACGAGCCGCAGAACAAAGCACGGTTAAGGCTTTTTTATTTGTTAAATAAGCACGACAAATCAGTAACGCGCACGCATACTTTTTTCCGCGCCCTGCGGCGCTGTCTCGCGAGATAGATACGCGCGCGCGCCAAGTTGCGAGGAGACGCGCGCGTGACTTTCGCCCACCGCACAATCCAGCGCCGAAATTAGAGACTACTCACAGTCTAGGAAGGTCTACAATTTGGCAGACACCCAATGTCCGGTTTATAACTTATCTTTTCTCGGAAAGGCAAGCTTGAGTTACGTACCCAGTTCAGAAATTTTCGCCCTTAGATTGTCCTGGAATCGAAGTGCGCCTCATTTACTAACAAACTGTTGAAAAGACTCGATTTATTCGTTCGTTCATAGTGAGTCATTGCTGGTCCTGGATTAATTTTGGTAGTATCTCAAATCCTCGTCGGGCGATTAAGAGGAGGGTTTCAATAGTGAAGGACGGTCCACTTTTGGAATCAGAGCACTAGCACGTGGTTTGTTCAGACTGTCTGAGGAAAGAGGAAAAGTCGTCTTGAAAGTCGTGCAGCATTTTGTTTTTCGCTCAGCAATAATCTGGAAAATGGATCGTGTATGGTCACATTATTCATCAGGTATCCGTCTTCTTGTTGTGATTCTCCTTGTCAACAAAGGTAAGAAAAAAGGAATTTTGAGCCATTTCCTCTATAATCAGATGCTGCCGATGTAATGGAGGTTTAGGTCGTGGAAAAGAAGCTTCTTTCCACTGCACTTTACAGCTCTAACTTGCGTGTGGATGAAATCATAAGGCATGATATGTTTTGAAATGAAAGTTTCCTGTGGTGCCCGTTAGGCGGGCGTCCACTTTACAACTGGCAAAACGATTCTGCGCGGTTTTGCGTGTGATGACCTTTGAAATGATTGCTTTCTGACAGCAAGACTCTCATCTGTCTCATCTGGTACTATTTCTTATACTATAATGAACGGTTTAACTTTTGAGTTTGTGGATGAAATCCTAAAGTGTGACCTTTGAAATGAACATCATGCCAAATTTCATTACTTTTTTGTGGTTCCGTTTATTCCGTTGTACAAGATGGAAATTTTTAGGTTTCAGGGTGTAGAAATGAAACATTATCACTCCATAGTCTCATTTGGTGTATATCGTTTTCAGATTTTTTTTCCTTCTACTTAACAGGCAGATAGACGTTAACCGGCCCTGATTATTGCTAATAATCATTACACAGGTTCTTATGCGAATATGTTGATGCGCCAAAACAGACGCAGCTAACTTGTCACTTTTTCTAGAATCGGTAAATAAAATTATTAATAATAGTTGTTGATTGTTTTTAACCGGTCTTGTCGAAAATTCCAAATTTGACAATGCAGCTAATGAGGAATTTAAAACACTGACCGACGCGCCGAAAACAAAAAATAGATATATAACACACTAGAAAATTCGCCAACACGCAACTATTTAAGGTTATTGGGATAACTGGTTAATAATAGCAGATAGCCTTAATTTTAATTTAATAATAAATTTTCTTTTTTTATTTATGGGCACAACTGGTAAACACCGTCGCGAACTTGGACAATCCAAACTCTCTCGTAATATCACTGAACAGAGAGGCTGTGATCATCTGATTTCTCGTATGAGTAAATTTAATGACAAAGACGCCTTGTCGGGAGTCGAATGCGTGACCTCAATAAAGGTCGGATGTAGCCAGACTCAAAGTGCTCTTTTAACGGCAGTTAATCGATTTTCGTCTTGGAATTTTTTGTTATCTCAAACAAAACCCATGACAAAGGTGTAGCCAGTTCTCTTTCTTAAGGACACAGCTTAAGATCTATGCTGTACTCTTAATCTAGCTTAGTCACCATGCTAAACAACGAGGAGTTTGTGTTTGAAAGTATGTGATTTGCGTCAGATATCCTTGCATAACCTAAAAAAACATTTTCCGCATGCACCGAGGAGTGAAGTGACCTTAATTGGTCTCGCGTTTATTCAGTTCGAGCATTCCAATAACGCAATTAATTCCAAGGTATGGTCCTCCCGGTACCGGGAAATCGACTCCTGTTGGTGAAGAAAGAACATCTGGGAGTTTGTATTGTATTATAAAGTATTGTATTGTATTGTAAAGAGGATTACGTTCAATATTTCATGTTTTGATTTCAGAATATCCGGAAAAAATCACACACACACACACATTTGTGATTGAAATAACTATTTTTGTGCCATTCAACAAAATGTCTGGGAAATTAAGGCTTAAGACCATCATACAAATTTATACTAAAAGTTAAAATTACAAAACCGATTAGCGGTTCAACAGATAAAAGATCTCGTTAAAAAGACGAAATGATAAATTAAATAGAAATGAAAAGACGTGACCTTATTCGACGCGAGAGAAGGAGGTAGAGATATCTAGAGAGAGTTTATTAAAAAAAAGAGTGTGAATTTGATTATTGTATTTGGATCATCGTAACAACATTAAAAATATAAGCTTTATCATGACTTTGACTATACATTTTTACCACGCCACTACACTCCGAAAACGTCTGTTTGCCAACAAGCAAAGTAACTCAGTATAGCTTTTATTCAAGAAACGATTTCATGAGTGCCAGCCTAAAGTCAACCTCGCGACAAGCCGGATGTCAATTGTGGAGCCATAGAGAGATATTTGTTGTTTTAATCACTGATATGACTCAGCGGAAATTCAAACAATGTAAGTCTATTTTCGAGATGTCGGTCAACTTATTTTTGAAAATATCAATGTCCTGTCCTGTTTTTAACTATTTACATACTATTGATAGCTTTCTCATTGATACCATTGGAAAAGGGTGAGAATTTGGGACAAAAGTGTCCTTTACTACTGTGTTTTTTCCTCGGATATTTTTTTAACAAACTATTTCTATAAAATTAAATTTGACCTGCGACCGACATTTTCTTTCAAGCATGTTCCCCCGTGGTATGACATATGAACAACGTATATTTGAAAATAAAGCAGCAGCTTGTGGGGTCCTGCACATAACACAAAAGACAAAACAAATCGTCTTTAATTTAAACGCCTCTATAGTTTCCGTCTACTTAGCTTACATGTCAAAGATTCACAAAATAAAGGAAAACTGGGAATGATAGTCTTGTCAGCAACTGGATGGACAAATCCTTCTATTTGTTTGTTTAGGTATAAATATTCGGGCCTCTTCCATGGGTCGCCCACCAGATCCTGTCCAACTCGTAAGGCGCGCGCGGTGTTCTCGCCTCTTCACGTTGCTCGCGGGCATCAGTAGTTGAAATTCCCAGAAAAGCAATGGTTGTAAACATTCAATTCCGAGAAAAAACGCTGACGCAGGTGTTTTGCGTTTTACAGTGAGATGACGTAACTCTAGCTTTATACTCGCCGACAAGTTAGGATAATACATCAAAAACTTAACAGATAGCGTTGCATCCGTCTTGTCAAACAGCTCGATCTAAACCGTTTAATGTGGCTGACACCGGCTTCCAGCACGTATACTTTGATGAATCAATGATTACCTCTCTTTATCTACTATTGTAGTGCCCGGGGGAGGGGGGTACTGCCTTATATGGGCTATATAGGTATGTGCGGCCCAAAGGGTATGGTTTTTTAGTCGTTTTGGTCTGAAATAGGGTATCAATTTTGACCATTTTGGTCTGAACTAGGGTATGGTTTATGCACTCTTTTCTTGAATTCGGTATGTTTTTTAGAAGAAGCTACTTCTTCATCTTTAGCCGATAAGACCATCAACAAAAGCCCTTCTTGATTGTCTTTTAATTATGTTTACGCCAACTGTGTACGTTAAACAGGTCTGAAATAGGGTATCAAATTTTTGGTCAGGTCTGAAATAGGGTAGGGGTTTCAGAAAGCGGGCCGCACACCCCCACCCAATTTTTCTGGGAGTACCTTCCCCCCGGGTTGTAGTTGGTAAACAAGTTATGGCAAATGTCACATTGAATGTTGAAAAAGTTAAGTTGGCTCTACATCTTTTCACACAATTTTTTTAAACTTTGAAAAATGTTTATTATAAGTAAACATGCAGGCCAGTTTTCAATCGTAAAGGTGGGGGTCACTACGCTCATTTTTACTCGGGCTGCGCGCGTCTCGCGCGTCGCCCGGGTCTAAGATTACCGACGGTTATTCGTTTTCGTCGTCGAGTATCATCCACAAAGTGCACTTCCGGCGTTTCTGCGCAAGCGCTAACTATTTTTAACAGAGTGATGCCTGTTGTCACGTATCGGAAAATGTCGATTCACCTTGTGTCTTCTGAAGTCTGAACAAACAATATGTTAAGAGAAGTGTCTATGCGAATGATTGCAAGTTCAACGGCGAGAAGAAAGCTTTTAACATGAGTAAACTTAACTCCAGATGGACTGCCGTGTTTCCTCGTGTCTGCTTCAGTAGACTGCGAGTAGTCTCTAATTTTGGCGACGGATTGTGGGAGCACGTGCGCGCGCGAAGTTGCGAGGAGACGCGACGCGAGGGGAGCGCCAAAAATTAGAGACTACAGACAAAGGGAGTTTGACCTTTCACGGCCGAGTGATTCGGAAGTGTAAATCTCATATCAACAGCAAGAATGATGCCTGTTGTCACGTATCGGAAAACGTCGATTCACCTTGTGTCTTTGAAGTCTGAACAACTAATATGTTAAGAGAAGTGTCTATACGAATGTTTGCAAGTTCAACAGCGAGAAGAAAGCTTTTAACATGACCAAAATTTAACTCTAGATGGATTGCCACCGTATTCCCCGTATCGGGTGTCTGGAGAACTCAGACCTAGAAAACTCAGACCTCAAACCTAGAAAACTCAGACCCCCCCCCCCCCCCCCCCCCCCAAATCTGGAAAACTCAGACCCCCTCAAAACTATACAAATTTTCAAAGTCAAATAAACGTGGACAAAATAAATTATCGCCGTTCAGTGCGCTGAAATGTTACACCCTCTATTTATCGCAGATAACAAACACTTCACGTTATTATAATCGGCTCCGGAGCACGAGACCTAGAAAACTCAGACCCCCCCCCCCCCCCTTAAACTGGAAAACTCAGACCCCCTCATAACTATACAAATTTTCAAAGTGAAATAAACGTGGGCAAAATGAATTATCGCCGTTCATGAGGGGTCTGAGTTTTCAAGATTGGGGGGGTCTGAGTTTTCTAGGTCTTGTGCTTCGGAGCCGATTATAATAACATGAGACGACAAAGGAGAAGTGTTTGTAAACAGTTCCACTCTGCTAATTAAGTTTCTACTCACATTTCACCGAGACGTACTCCATTAACGTTTATGCTAAACACAATGCGCCCGATGTAAGAAAGACAGACTTCCCTCTATTCTTTTGTTTAGCGCTAAGTTAGGGATACAATACTGTTTTTGCAAGCCCGAGTTTAGGCTAATTGTAGCCTCTTGTTAGTTATAATCTACTTAGACTACTTAAGTTTTGTGAATTAGGTTGTGTTATTGCTATGATAACTTCGTACATGAAGAAAATTGCCATAACCCCCTTACCAATGATTGGACATAAAGAGACGCAGTGTTAATCCATCAAAGTATAGGCGTTGGAAAGTGCAGGGAGGGGAGGGTGTGTCAGCCACATCGATCAAAATGTTCATTCTGTTCTCGTACCCAGATCTCAATCGATATTTCGATTAAACGCCTGATGACCGTGGAAGATCTGGGTAGCTAATTAGTTAGATTTTAGATTAAAAAAAAAAAAAAAGTTAAGCAGGGCCAAATTGTAAACGTGCCCATTGTAAAGTTTTCAGTTTTGATCAACAAATGGAGAAACGCCTTTCGGAACTAACGTCTACTAAAGGAAAAGACAAATCCTTTCAATCAAATCAATGAAATCAAATCAAATCAAATTATTTAAGCTCGGTAGCGTGGGGAGTGGTTGCCCAATCTCCCGAGCCGGGGACTCATGTACTAAACGCCCGAGTATTCTGGATCGAATTGGAATTTAGAAGTGTTGGGAGAAGAGAACCAACAATAAACTCAACCCACATATGACGCCGAGAACGGGAATCGAACCCGGGCCACATTGGTGGAAGGCGAGCACTCTCACCACTGCGCCAGCCCTGCTCCCCCCAATATCGAAGTGAGAGCTCCTCCAAAGTCTTCAGCCCGAGTTTTAAAATGTTGAACTCTTACAGCTAAACTCAACTATTTTACGTGAACGGTCGATGCCTGTTATCTCCAATATCTCAACCCTAAACTGCTAAGTCGATATTGGAATGGGATTCGGCAGTAAGAACGTTTTAGCACTTGTGACGTCACCAGATTTGGGGAAGCGAAATGATTTTTACAGGAAAAAGACCACGAGCCTGAATTACTTGGTTTACCCGGCAGTTATCATGTTAAAACAAACATTTCAAAGCCCCACTGGGAAAACACGTCAAAAAGAGAGAAAAAAGAAGATAAGGAAGGGATCAAAAACTAGCAAAATTTTGTCAAAGTTCATCGGTGGTTTGGTTTCTACGAATTCCCAAGCAACAACGATCAGTTCAAAACTGACCTCTAGGTTTAAAAAAAACTGTACTATGTTAGCCACAAACGACATTTTTACTGCGAGTTGGCAGGTACATGCTGCAAAAGTGCACTTTTGGATATAAAATTCTGGTATATATAAATTTTTTTTTTGAAAAAATATGAAGTACTGATTATTGTAAACATTGTCTCTGTTCAGGTGGCAAGCATCCTCCCAGGTCAATGATCGCACGTCATTATATTTCGAGGATCGAGAAAAAAGCTTGCTTATGACGCTTAAATCCATGGTAAACCCAACTAATTTGTAACTCTTTTTTTAACCATTTCGCAGAAGTCATAACAACCACATCAACGTCACCGTCATCTTCATGGAGTCATATATCATCCAGTAATGAACTATCAAAGCGAATACCATCAACAAATCCGTCTCCCTTCATACCGCTAAGTGCTTCATCAAGTCAGTTAACCTCGGTCCGACCACCAGCAAGTTCGTCTGTCTCCAAACCGCCAAGTGAATCATCAAGTCAGTCAACCTCTGTCTTACCATCATTAAGCTCATCTGTATCCAAACCGCCAAGTGAATCCTCCTCTCTTCTACCACCAGCAAGCCCATCTGTCTCCATACCGCCAAGTGCTTCATCAAGTCATTTAACCGCTGTCCCACCATCAACAAACCCGTCTGCATCCAAACTGCCAAGTGCTTCATCAAGTCAGTCAACCCCTGCCCTTCCACCAGCAAGCCCATCTATCTCCATACCACCAACTGCCTCATCAAGTCAGTCAAACCCTGTCCCAACATCAACAAATCATTCTGCCTCCATACCACCAAGTGCTTCATCAAGTAAGTCAACCTCGGTCCAACCATCAGTAAGCTCGTCTGTATCCAAACCGCCAAGTGAATCCTCCTCTCTCCTACCACCAGCAAGCCCATCTCTCTCCATACCGCCAAGTGCTTCATCAAGGCAGTCGACCTCGGTCGTACCACCAACAAGCTCCTCTGTTTCCAAACAGCCAAGTGAATCCTCAAGTCAGTCAACCACTGACATACCATTAGTAAGCCCATCTGTCTCAATAAAACCAACTGCTTCAACAAGTCAATCAACACCATCAGCAAGTCCGTCTGTCTCCATACCTCCAAGTGCTTATTCAAGTGAGTCAACCTCGGGCCTACCACCAGCAAGCTCGTCTGTCTCCAAACCGCCAAGTGAATCATCAAGTCAGTCAACCTCTGTCCTACCATCATTAAGCTCATCTGTATCCAAACCGCCAAGTGAATCCTCCTCTCTTCTACCACCAGCAAGCCCATCTGTCTCCATACCGCCAAGTACTTCATCAAGTCATTCAACCTCTATCTCACCATCAACAAACCCGTCTGCATCCAAACTGCCAAGTGCTTCATCAAGTCAGTCAACCCCTGCCCTTCCACCAGCAAGCCCATCTATCTCCATACCACCAACTGCCTCATCAAGTCAGTCAAACCCTGTCCCAACATCAACAAATCATTCTGCCTCCATACCACCAAGTGCTTCATCAAGTAAGTCAACCTCGGTCCAACCATCCGTAGGCTTCTCTGTCTCCAAACCACCAAGTGAATCATCAAGTCAGTCAACCTCTGTCTTACCATCAGTAAGCTCGTCTGTATCCAAACCGCCAAGTGAATCCTCCTCTCTCCTACCACCAGCAAGCCCATCTCTCTCCATACCGCCAAGTGCTTCATCAAGGCAGTCGACCTCGGTCGTACCACCAACAAGCTCCTCTGTTTCCAAACAGCCAAGTGAATCCTCAAGTCAGTCAACCACTGACATACCATTAGTAAGCCCATCTGTCTCAATAAAACCAACTGCTTCAACAAGTCAATCAACACCATCAGCAAGTCCGTCTGTCTCCATACCTCCAAGTGCTTATTCAAGTGAGTCAACCTCGGGCCTACCACCAGCAAGCTCGTCTGTCTCCAAACCGCCAAGTGAATCATCAAGTCAGTCAACCTCTGTCCTACCATCATTAAGCTCATCTGTATCCAAACCGCCAAGTGAATCCTCCTCTCTTCTACCACCAGCAAGCCCATCTGTCTCCATACCACCAAGTACTTCATCAAGTCATTCAACCTCTATCTCACCATCAACAAACCCGTCTGCATCCAAACTGCCAAGTGCTTCATCAAGTCAGTCAACCCCTGCCCTTCCACCAGCAAGCCCATCTATCTCCATACCACCAACTGCCTCATCAAGTCAGTCAACCCCTGTCCCAACATCAACAAATCATTCTGCCTCCATGCCACTAAGTGCTTCATCAAGTCAGTCAACCTCGGTCCGACCACCAGCAAGCTCCTCTGTCTCCAAACCACCAAGTGAATCATCAAGTCAGTCAACCTCTGTTTTACCATCAGTAAGCTCGTCTGTATCCAAAGCACCAGGTGAATCCTCCTCTCTCCTACCACCAGCAAGCCCATCTCTCTCCATACCGCCAAGTGCTTCATCAAGGCAGTCGACCTCGGTCGTACCACCAACAAACCCGTCTGCATCCAAACTGCCAAGTGCTTCATCAAGTCAGTCAACCTCTGCTCTTCCACCAGCAAGCCCATCTATCTCCATACCACCAACTGCCTCATCAAGTCAGTCAACCCCTGTCCCAACATCGACAAATCATTCTGCCTCCATGCCACTAAGTGCTTCATCAAGTCAGTCAACCTCGGTCCGACCACCAGCAAGCTCCTCTGTCTCCAAGCCGCCAAGTGAATCATCAAGTCAGTCAACCTCGGTCGTACCACCAACAAGCTCCTCTGTCTCCAAACAGCCGAGTGAATCCTCCTCTCTTCTACCACCAGCAAGCCCATCTATCTCCATACCGCCAAGTGCTTCATCAAGGCAGTCGACCTCGGTCCTACCACCAACAAGCTCCTTTGTCTCCAAACAACCAAGTGAATCCTCAAGTCAGTCAACCACTACCATACCATCAGTAAGCCCGTCTGTCTCCATAAATCCAACTGCTTCAACAAGTCAGTCAACCTATTTCCCACCGTCAGCAAGTCCGTCTGTCTCCATACCTCCAAGTGATTATTCAAGTGAGTCAACGTCGGGTCTACCACCAGCAAGCTCGTCTGTCTCCAAAGCGCCAAGTGAATCATCAAGTCAGTCAACCTCTGTCCTACCATCAGTAAGCTCATCTGTATCCAAACCGCCAAGTGAATCCTCCTCTCTTCTACCACCAGCAAGCCCATCTGTCTCCACACCGCCAAGTGCCTCATCAAGGCAGTCAACCTCGGTCCTACCACCAGCAAGCCCATCTGTCTCCATATCGCAAAGTACTTCATCAAGGCAGTCAACCTCGGTCCTACCACCAGCAAGCTTCTCTGTCTCCAAACAGCCAAGTGAATCATCAAGTCAGTCAACCACTACCTTACCATTCATAAGCCCATCTGTCTCCATAAAACCGACTGCTTCAACAAGTCAATCAACCTCTGTCGCACCATCAACAAACCCGTCTCCATCCAGACTGCCAAGTGCTTCATCAAGTCAGTCAACCCCTGCCCTTCCACCAGCAAGCCCATCTATCTCCATACCACCAACTGCTTCATCAAGCCAGTCAACCCCTGTCCCACCATCAACCAATCATTCTTCCTCCATACCACCAAGTGCTTCATCAAGTCAGTCAGCCTCGGTCCTACCACCAGCAAGCTCGTCTGTCTTCAAACCGCCAAGTGAATCATCAAGTCAGTCAACCTCTGTCCTACCATCAGTAAGCTCGTCTGTATCCAAACCGCCAAGTGAATACTCCTCTCTCCTACCATCAGCAAGCCCATCTCTCTTTATACCGCCAAGTGCTTCATCAAGGCAGTTGTCCTCGGTCATACCACCAGCAAGCCCATCTCTCTCCATACCGCAAAGTGCTTCATCAAGGCAGTCAACCTCGGTCCTACCACCAGCAACCTTCTCTGTCTCCAAACAGCCAAGTGAATCATCAAGTCAGCCAACCACTACCTTACCATTCATAAGCCCGTCTGTCTCCATAAAACCAACTGCTTCAACAAGTCAATCAACCTCTGTCCCACCATCAGCAAGTCCGTCTGTCTCCATACCTCCAAGTGCTTATTCAAGTGAGTCAATCTCGGGCCTACCACTAGCAAGCTCGTCTGTCTTTACACCGCCAAGTGAATCATCAAGTCAATCAACCTCTGTCCTACCATCAGCAAGCTCGTCTGTATCCAAACCGCCGAGTGAGTCCTTCTCTCTCCTACCATCAGTAAGTCTATCTCTCTCCATACCGCCAAGTGCTTCATCAAGACAGTCAACCTCAGTCTTACCACCAGCAAGCCCATCTGCCTCCATACCACCAACTGCTTCACCAAGTCAGTTGACCTCTGTCCTCACATCGGTAAGCCCGTCTACCTCCATACCGCCCAGTGCTTTATCAAGTCAGTCAACCTCTGTCCTACCATCAATAAGCCCGCCTATCTCAATACTGCCAAGTGCTTCATCAAGTCAGTCAACCTTTGTCCTACTATTGGCAAGCTCGTCTGTGTCCAAACCGCCAAGTGAATCCTCCTCTGTCCTACCATCAACAAGCCCGTCTGTGTCCATACCGCCAAGTGAATCATCAAGTCCGTCAACCTCAGTCCTACAATCTCCACGCCCGTCTTTCTCAGTACCGCCAATTTCGGCTTCAACAAGCACTTCAACAAGTCAGTTTATCTCTGTAGCCTTAAGCGCTTCACCAAGCCAGACAACTTTTGTCCAAAAAACTGTTTTATTTAGCCAGTCCATCCCTGTAACACTAAGCACCCCATCAAGTCAGTTATCGTTACCACCACCAATTGTTTCAGATAGCCAGTTTGTCTCTGTACCCTTACGCGCATCACCAGGTCAGCCGTCGTCTTTTACAACAACTTCTTCACCTAGTCAGACTGTATTAGTAACGCCAAGTACATCACAGAACCAATCAAGTTCTGTACAAACAAGTACCTCACTTAGCCAGCCGGACTCAACTGCTTCACCTAGGTACACTGTCTCTGAAAGGCTAAGTACATTATCAAGTCAGTCACCGTCTGCGCCACAAATTACTTCAAGTAGGAAGTCTGTCTCTTTAACTTTAGGTGTATCATCGAGTCAGTCATCTTCTTTTGAAACAACTATTTCACATGAACAGTCTGTTTATGTAGCACTAAGTGTATCACAGACCCATGACTTAAGCTCGGTCCGATCGGGTGCTTCTTCCAGCCAGTCCGCCTCTGTAATGTCAATTACATCATTCATTCAGTCAATGTTTACCCCAACAAGTGCTTCAACAAGCAAGTCTGTTCTAGTACTGTCGAGTACATCTACAAATAAGTCAATTTCTGTCGCCACAAGTGATTCAAAAAGTCACGCTGTCTCTGTATCGATAGAGGCATCAGCGAGGCAGACAGGTTCTGCCCGAACAGCTGCTTCACCACGGCCGTCTATTACTTTTGTTCCATCAAGTGCTTTACTCGACCAGTCAAGTTCTGTTCCACCAAGTGTTTCGCTTAGCCAGTCCTTCTCTGTAACGCCAAGTGTATCATCGAATCAGTCAACGTCTGCCCCAACACGTGCTTCCAGTAGCCAGTCAGTCTCAGTAACGTTAATTGCATCACCACGTCACTCATCTTCTTCCCCAACAACTGCTTCTCCTAGATCGTCAGTTTATGCAACGTCCAGTGAATCGCAGAGCCAGTCAACCTCTGCCGGACCTAGTGCTTCATCAAACCAGTCTATCTCGCTTAGCCAGTCGTTCTCTGTAACATCAAGTGCATCATCGAATCAGTCAACTTCTACCCCACCAAGTACTTCCAGCAGCCGGTCTGCCTCTGTACCGTTAATTGCATCACCACGTCTGTCATCCTCTCCCCCAACAACTGCTTCACCTAGACAGTCCATTTATGTGACGTCACGTGCATCACAGAGCCAATCAACCTCTTCCATACCGACTGCTTCCTCAAACCATTCTCTTTCACTACCGCCAAGTGTATCGTCCAGTCTGTCAACGTCTATCCCAACAACTGTCTCAATAAGCCAGTTTGTCTTAGAACCGTCAAGTGCATCTACAAATCAGTCAATTTCCGTTGCGACAAGTGCTTCAAAACACCGCTCTGTCTCTGTATCGAGAGCGGCATCAGTGAGGCAGACAGTGTCTTCCCGAACAAGTACTTCATCTAGGCCTACTATCTCTGCAACGCGAGGCTCATTACCAAGCGAATCAACGTCTGTCCCATCAAGTGTTTCACTTAGCCAGTTCTTCTCTGTGACGCCAAGTGCATCATCGAATCAGTCAACATCTGTCCTACCAATTGCTTCCAGTAGTCAGTCTGTCTCGGTACCGTTAATTGCATCACCAAGTCAGTCATCTTCTTCCCCAGCAATTGTTTCACCTACGCAGTCCATTCATGTAACGCCAAGTGCATCACAGAGCCAATCAACCTCTGCCGGACCGAGTGCTTCATCATACCATTCTGTCTCAATACCGCCAAGTGCGTCATCCAGTCAGTCAACGTCTATCCCAACAAGTACTTCACCAAGCCAGTCTCTCTTAGTACCGTCAAGTGCATCTGCAAATCAGTCAATTTCTGTTACCAGAAGCGCTTCAAAGAACCACTCTGTCCCTGCATCGATAGCTGTATCGGCGAAGCTGACAGTGTCTGCCCGAACAAGTACTTCACCTAGGCCGACTATCTCTGTAACGCGAAGTGCATTACCAAGCGAGTCTATTTCTGTTCAATCGAGTGCTGTACTCAACCGATCAAGGTCTGTTCTACCAAAGGCTTCACCTAGTCAGTCTGTCTCTATAACCAGGCAAGTATCATTAAGTCAGCTAGCGTCTGCCTCACCAAGGGCTTTCAGTAGCCAGTCTGTCTCTCTAGTGGTAACTGGATCATCAAGTCAGTCATCTTCTCCCCCAACAACTGCTTCACCTAGACAGTCCGTTTATGTAACGCCTAGTGCATCACCGAGTGCTTCATCAAACCAGTCTGCCTCAGTAATGCTAAGTGCAACATTCAGTCATGCAACGTCTGTCCTAACAATTAATTCAACAAATCAGTCTTCGTCAGTACCGTCAAGAGTATCATCAAGTCAGCTAATGTCTATCTCAACAACTGCTTCAACGAGGCTGTCTGTCTCTTTAGCGATAAGTGTATCACCAAGGCCAACTTCTGTCCCAACAAGTGCTCCAGCTAGGCCGTTTGCCTCTGTAGTGCAAAGTGCATTATCAAGTCAGTCAGCGTCCGTTCCACCAAGTGCTTCACCTGACCAGTCTGCCTCTGTAGCGCCAAGTTTATCACAGAGCCAGCCAACACCTGCATTACAAAGTGGTTCACGTAGCCAGAGTCTCTCTTCACTATTAGTTGTATCACCAAGTCAGCCATCTTCTTTCCTAACAACAGGTTCACCTAGCGAGACTTTCTCGGTACCGCCAAGTGTATCACAGCGCCAATCAATTTCTCTCCAAAAAAGTGCTTCATTAAGCCAGCCTGGTTCTGTGCTGCGAGGTTCATCAACACGTAAGTCTTTTTCTATCCCAACAAGCGCTTCAACGAGCCAGCTTAGCTCTCTACCTCCTCAGGCATCATCAAGTCAGTCACTTTATGCTACAACGAACGCATCAACAAGCCCGTCTGTCTCGATTTCGGTAAGTGAGTCATCAAGTCAGGCAACGGCTTTCCCAACCGGTGCTCTAACAAGCCAGTCTGTCTCTGGACGGCCAAGTGCATCATCAAGTCATTCAATTTCATCAACAAGTCAGTCATCGTCTTTTACCATGACTGCTTTATCTAGCCAGCATGTCGCCATAACGCTAAGTGCATCACAAAGCGAATCAACTTCTGTACGACCGAATACTTCATCAAACCAGTTTGTTTCTGTACCGCGAAGTTCGTCATCAAGTAAGCTAACTTCTATCCCAACAACTGCTTCACCTACGCCGTCTGTCGTGGTAACGCCAAGTGCATTACCCAGTCAGTCAGCGTCTGCCCCATCAAGTGCTTTACTCAGCCGATCAAGTTCTGTTCCACCAAGTGTTTCCCTAAGTCAGTTTGTCTCTGTAACGCCAAGTGCGTCACCTAGTCAGTCACCGTCTGCCTCACCAAGTGCTTCAAGTAGCCAGTCTTTCTCTGTACCTTCAGGCGCATCACCAATTCAGCCATCATTTTTCTCTACAACTGCCTCACATAACCAGTCTGTCTCTTTACGGCTAAGTGCATCATCGAGTCAGTCAACGTCTGTCCCATTAAGTGCGTCATCTAGCCAGCCTAAAACTACCTCGCCAAGTGCTTCAACCATTCGGTCAGTGGTTGTCACACAGGATGCGTCATCTAGTGAGTCAGTCTCTGGAACGCCAAGTGCAACACCAAGTCAGTCGCCGTCTTTCCTAGCAAGTGTTTCAAGTAACCAGTCACTCTCTGTAACGTTAGGTACATCAACAAATCAGTCATCTTCTTTTCCAACAACTGCTTTACCCAGCCTGTCTGTCTCTGTAATAACAAGTGCATCACCGAGCGCCTCTTCTAGCCCGGCTTCAAGTACAACGCCAAGTGCTTTAACTACTCGGTTAACGTTCATCACACAGAGTGCGTTATCCAGTCAGTCTTTCTCTGGAAGGCCAAGTGCATTACCAAGTCAGTCATCGTCTGCCCCATCAAATGTTTCAAGTACCCAGTTTGTCTCCGTATCGTTAGGCGCATCAGAAAGTCAGTCATCTTTCCTAACTATTACTACACCTAGCCAGTCTGTCTCTGTAACACTAGGTGCCTTACAGAGCCAATTAACGTCTGTCTCACCGCGTGATTCATTTAACCAGTCTACAACTGTTAGGCAAATCGCTTCAACTGTTCGGTCAACGTCTATCACACCAACACCAAGTGCATCACCAAGTCAACCAACGTCTGCCTTATTTAGTACTTCAAGTAGCCAGTCTGTCTCCCTACTATTAAGTGCATCATCAAGTCAATCAACGTCTATTACACCAAGCGCCTCACCTAGCCAGCCTACAACTGTCAAGCCAAGTGCTTCAACTATTCCTTCACCTTCTGTCACACGAAGCGCCTTATCTAGCCTGCCTACAACTGCCAAGCTAAGTGTTTCAACTATTCCTTCACCGTCTGTTACACCAATTACGTCACCTAGACAGTCTGTTTCTTTAACGCCTGGTGCATCATTAAGGCTGTCACCGTCTGCCACCCCAGGTATTTCAAGTAGCCAGTTTGTCTCTGCACCGTTAGGTGCATCACCAAGTCAGCCATCGTCTTTTTCAGCAACGGCTGCAGCTAACCAGACTGCCTCTGTAACTCCCAGTTTATCACCAAGCGATTCGACGTCTATTCCACCGACTGCTTCATCTAGCCAGTCCACCTCTGTCCTCTCCAGAGAGGTTCTTCAACCAAGTGCTTTGTCTAGCTCGTCTACCCCAGTTGTACCAAGTGGTTCACCGAGCCAGTCTGTCCCTGTAACGCCAAGTGCATTACCAAGTGAGTCAACGTTTGTCCCAACAATTGCTTTGCCTAGGTACTCCATGTCTTTCTCATCGACTGCTTCATCTAGCCAAGGTGTTTCAGTTCCACCAAGTGGGTCAACAGGACTGTCGGCTCCTGTTCAACCAAGTGCACCGCCTAGCCAATCTTTCTTGGTAACGCTACGTACATCACCAAGCCAGACACAAATTACAATAACCTTGAGCCCCTTCAGTACTTTGATTGTTGCTACATTATCTTCGGCCAAGCAGGTTTCCAGCGATTCAGTTTCGCCAACATTTTCCACTGCTGCACCTTCGTCCGTGGTTGCATCTGATGCCCCGACAACTCCAAAACCAGAGGACAAGACTTTTCATGTGACAATGACAATAACAAACAGACAATACAATTCTGGACTGAAAGACAAAGAAAGTACAGCATTTAAAGATCTGGCAAAAGAAGTCAAAACGCACGTCCAAAACGCATTGGAATCGCTCCCAGGGTTAACGATCGTAGATTCTACGGTGGAAGCATTCACCGCGGCTAACAGTGTTAATTGTCATCTGAAATTGGACGCACTGATAGAATCGTCAATAACAAAAGAAAAGATTGTAGAAACCCTTGGTGATTTTAGTGGTAGCTTAACAATAAAGGATGTTACGGTCGTTGAGAGCGAAAGCTTGGCAACTTCTGCACCTACAACGAAATCAACTTCAGAAGAAGTCTTTGTCTTCAAAGTAACGGTGATAATTACAAACTATGAATATAATGAAGACCTAGACAACCCATCTAGCACGGAATACAAGAAGCTGTCAGAAAATCTGAATAAGATATTAAAGGATATTCTTAAAGATGTTACGGGCTTTCGTGGCGTGACGGTGATTGATTTCCGTAAAGGAAGTATTGTTTGCGTATTTGAGGTTATCATAGAGGGAGAACACAGAGTATCAAAGGAAGAAATAGAAAAGGCGCTAAATGAGGCAAGAGAAAATAGAAAGACAGGCAATTACACGTTTGGAGAGATAACGGTGGAAGCCATGGAAACGGGAACTATAGAAAAACAATGGCCACCTTGGGTGATTGCTCTCATCATGGTATCTGGAGTAATGCTGTTACTTATATTTATGATGATTTACGTGGTAAGAAAACAATACATTATTCTAAGTTGTTTGAGTATTAAGGAGTTTGGTCCGTTTTCTTAGCATTCTCGTTACCCGAAGTCACAAAATATAAGAGATTTCCCATATACTGTACTTTTCATGATGGGAAGAAGGTTAAAAAATTTCAAATGCCTTCCACCAGTCTCTCCCACCCCCATCCCCACCCCCATCCCCACCCCCATCCCCACCCCCTTCCCCTTTACCTATTGACATCGGGTACATGTTTCTTTAATAAGATGTACAAAGCGGGTTAGAGGCGATTCTAAAGCATAAAAATATTCTAATGCCATGTTAAAAATAATATTACATTAAAAGGCACAAAAAGGGCGAAATATATATCTGTCTTTGAAAGGGGAGAGGCACATGTGATGTGGCTAATATTGTACCCCTCACATTACCACCACCACCATCATCATCATCATCATCATCGCCATTTAGTTTAGGATCGCAAGGGGAATCAGTTAGAATAATAAGGTGCACATTTCTGACCAACATTTGTTGGTGTCTGTAGATTTACAGAAGGTACAGATACAAAAAGATTAAGCTCTACACCATACGCAACCTGGATGTATATGACAATGTAGCCATTTCGGAAGAGGATATTGATGGTATGGGTCTCGGGGAATTTCATAAACGAGCAGCGACTATGGACCAAGTAGAGAAGCAAGCGACTACGAGGTAATGTTTTAGATCTTGTCAGCCTTGTAAGCATAACATGCACTTGTGTCCACCATCGAACGCAACAACGTTTTCCAATTCGGAATTGCTCCCGTTGACTTCAAGTTTTCACCCCCCCCCCCCCAGGGGGGTACTTGGGTGAATTGTGGCTGGGTATGTGCCTCTGACCTCTCAGAACCCCTACCCCATTATAGTCTATTCCGTGGCCAAATATAGACCCCATCTTAGTCATTTTTGGGCAAATGTAATTTCGTGATTTCTGTTTATGCATCTACCTTAAAGTTACCTTAAAGTAGGTCATCCTAAAATGAATTGACACATTTGTTAAACTGAATGTAGCATACTTTACTTTTCACCTACAGTACAAACATTCTGGTACATTTACCCCCAAAATCCCGAAAATGTGTGACCCCATTCCAGTAACTCTATTGAAAATGCAACCCTATTATAGTCAATCCAGTCGTGAAAATGCGACCCCATCCAGCGGCACATCCCCATTGGCCTATTGCTCCCCCGTCTTTTCACGCTAACACTATCTTCTACGTTTTGCACTTTTCTGCCCTGAATTCACAGTTCTTGTTTACCCTCCGACTTCTTATTTCTCGCTTTGGGGATTTTCGGCAGGAGTTCACCATAACTGTGGAGCGATTATTTAATCGGAAGTCTAACTTACACCACAGCTTAAGGAAAATTCATTCAAATTACTGTCATAAGTAGCTTTCATCAAAATGCGGGCTGCCCGATTTTGAAGCTTTTGAAGTCTATCAGAAAGGCCTTTGTTACAGCTTCCCCAAACCTCACTAAAATAATCGAAGTGAGGCTGAACAAGGCTACAATATTAAAAGGGAGTTGATGTCGTATGCGCTTTATTGCACCAATGGCAATCTTTTAATGAAAGGCACTTTTAAATACCTCAATGACAGATTTCCTTACCCTTTCATACACTTTTAACTCGTGAAATCCCTACCCTTTCATATACCCGAAGCGTGAAAAAGGTACCCCTTTCGGGCGGAGCCTCCCCGTATAGGACATCGTAGGGAGTACCCCCCCCCCCCCGGGTTTCCTACATACAGTCCAAACTTCGTTCAAATAACCAACCCAAAACGTTTTACGAAGCCTACCGTAAATTTTGATTATTAGAAAACGTTTGTACAAAATGTCTTGCCGACCCGTACAACTTTGTATCTCGGACGGTCCCTTATCACTCGGTAATGGCATTACAAAATTAGTTGCATCCTCCTAGCCTCCTGTCTTTGGGCTCTTTTGTCTTTGTGCTCGTCACGCGTTCCTTGCCCACGAACGTCTGCTGAACTGAACTACCACTTCCGTCCGCGGCGGTTAGCCAATCATAGTTCGTTTTCCAATTTATGAAAAGTAGGACTTCGACCCCTGGATTATTTTCACAGACGATGCACGTGAATCGGGTGTCGATTTCCATTCTCACGCAGCTCGCCATTGGTTTCTTTAAAACATAGGCTAACCGCCGACGAACGGAAGTGACAGTTCAGTTCAGCAGACGTTCGTGGGCAAGGAGCGCGTGACGAGCCCAAAGACGTCTGCGAAGGAGGCTACTTGCATCCTTGTAAAGGCCAAAATCGTTGCGAGGCAAGCTGTACGGGGCTCATTATATCCTTAGAAATTGTTTAAACAGCCTTCGCTGGAAGGCGAACTAAAGTAATTTTCATATAGAAAGCGCTTGTCAATCCTTTTTTCTTTGTTATTGCAGCTTTTAGTGTGCCAAGACCTGCAAAAGAGATATTGAAGGAGAGCACTTTGTGTCCACCCACAATTTTCCGAGCAAAACAGAGTCGATATTGCCGAGACGTGCAGTTATTACAAAGAACGCTTGAAAAACAAGACGACGTAAGAATGTCACGTGTTTGACGAGAGAATTAGATGGTGCACACAATCATAAATATGAAAACAAGACGTGAGAATTTATGCATATTTATTAGAATTTCTCAGCTATCAGAATGTATCTTTATCTTTAGACAAAGCGATCTGAAAACACGAAAGCATGTCAGGTTATATGCTTCTTTGAAGGATTAACATTCCATTATCAAATTCAACCTAGTGCCTGCTTGTTTAAGTTGGCTAAGGAAATAAGCCAGCCCTCAACTCCCGAGCGAGCAGGCAACGTGCTTGTGATGGGCATCCTCAGAGCCAATCCCCTGGGGTGGGGGAAGGGGGGCTCATGCATAACAGTGGGAATGTGAGAATTAGCCCAAACGATCACCCAAAAGAGTTTCCAAAGTTCAGAGCGAAGCTGGGGAGCAAGATCGCTCGTGTCTACCTTTGTGTCTTCATTGTGAACCTGTAACAGCCTTTACACCAACTGCAGCTTCGTTGGGTGGGGGCAACAATGTTTGTTCAGGGAAACTATAACTATAACGTGCAGTCTCTTAACCTACAAAAACAAGTGCACTAGGATGTCCCATATAATATCTTTTCGCCCCATAATAGCCACCAGAAAATTTCTTCTGGACATTAAAAAATCCTAAAATCAGTACTTTTAGGACCCAACTTCTCTCCTCCCTGCTGAGCCCCCCAACCCTCCCTCCCCAAGCTAATTTAGGCTTTTGATCTAGTTTTACAGCAGTGTACTTAGTCATTTTTTCTTAAGTGGAAGTGAAACTTCAGTTGGTGTTGCCTTAATGCATTAACCATCCTAGTTTCTGTATGCATATCATTTTCTTAGTTTGCTAACTGAGTTTTAACCATGAAGGGTGGTTTGCATCAAAACACCTCACTGCCACTACATCACTGAGCACTGCCACATGTTAGAGTGATTTTCAACTGAGTGTCATAAAACCAAAACAAAGCAATTACTCTGACCAATCACAACAGATGCGAACAGTGCAATACAAAGCAATCAGAATACAAAGCAATTACATGCGGTTGACGCCAAGCGCAGGAAAATGTGTGCATGCAAGTCGTGATTGGTTTTGGTTAATTGCTTCTCATTGGTTGCGAAAGTGGCGCGAGTTTTGTCAGCCAATCACAGAGCAAAGTAAAGCAAGACCAATGTGAATGCAAATTACTTTTTTGACAATCAAATGAACATCACTCTATTGCTGAATAGCAATGCAAAACTGAGAATAAATAAGCTGTAAATGTTCATCTTTGCCATCTGAATGTCAGATACAATGCTCTATGTAAAATATTTAAGCTTAAGCTACCAGCTTTAGAGAAAACAAGATGGGGGAGATGTTGACTCAAACCTCAAATGTGGCACAGTACTTCATGTAATGGAAACACTCTGCACCACACCACCTAAGAGACATTTCAAGCAAAGAAATATTTTGTCTTGTTTATTATATAACTTGACCTAGCACTGTAATTTAACTAAAATTACCCCTATTTTTCCTGTTCAAAAGCTAGGGCAAAATTAATTTCAAAGGAAGAAAGTTATTTGCAACATTTTAGCCCAGTGGTGCATAAATAGAAGGATTTTTTGCTGATATTATCGATTGTAACATTTTTGGATTTGTAGAACTTTTTTGAAGATATCAAGATGTATTTTACCTGACCCAAATGTTCATTACATAAAGCTGATGTAATTACAAAAATATTGCAAAGCAATGTCCAGTAGATTATAAATTCAGTTATGTGTAATACTTTTGTACAATTTTTTACATTTTTTTGCAAATGTTATTACAGAAATATTGCAAAACAATGACCAGTACATTGTAAATTCAGTTATGTGTTTTCTTTACAATTTTTTTACAATGTTTGTTGTTGTTGTTGTTGTTTTTGGCTTACACTGGGCCCAGTTGCTTGAAGCATGGTTAGCACTAACCATTGGTTACGATGTATTAAAACCAATTGTGTTGTCATGGTATTTAACCTCGTTTAGCACTAACCATGCTTCGAGCAACTGGGCCCCGATCCCTCACAGTTGTTTCAGTTGTGCCTGTCATTGATTTGTGTTTATCTACATAACATGACTATAATTTGGTTTGTCACACAACACTATAAGGAAAAGAGTTTTGTGACAGTCACACTGTCTCCATTACAGGCTAACAAAACACACAAATTCCACTTCTACATCTATTTACAGTTTAAAGCCATGTTTCTGTTCCTTTAAAGCCACCTTTCCCCAAACCACCACCATCATCACCACCAAGACACTGCCAGCAATGTACGTCAGGTTAAAGTGGTTTCTTAACAACACTTGATATTCTGCCTGATTTGGGTCTGGGTGCCGGGCTGAATAGAAAATCAGCCAGAATTAATAATAATAATAATAATATTTATAATCATAAAAATTATCATATGCACATAACAATTTTACAAGGATAACAAAATTAATATTAAAAACTAATTGACTACAATGGTATGACTATACCCTAAAGTTTCTAAAAACCTCATGCTAAATACTGTAGTAATATAAATAGATGACAGGAATAAGATAATAAAAGAATAGTAAGTAAGTAAATAAACACTTAATTTATGGAGGGTAACACTAAATAGCTAAAAGCTAATAAACTTGTGGTCCTCAAAATTAGGGAAAAAAAAGTGCAAAATTCAAATATCAAAAACTATACCATCAAATCTAAAGATTCTATAAAATATTAAATTAAATTAATATCAAACTAAATACTAAAGTGATTTAGACTAAGCTGTTCTTTAAAAATTACATTATATAAACACTTCTTAAATGCAGGAAGAGACTCCTTACATCTTAATTCTAAAGATAACTTATTCCAAAGTTTACAAGCTCTAACTAAGAAGGACTTTTCACCTTCAGTTGGGGCAGACTAAAATTAAAATTTACAATGAGTAACTACTTATTAGGCCTTGTTACAACATGTGGCATGTAAGGCCCACTTTTTGAGAGGTTTTATAACCATATTTATTTTTGTTTGTTTTTTTTAAGACAGGGTAATTGGTAATTAACCCCATGTCTAACCCCCAGTATGGTGGGCATGACCATTCTGGCATGCATACCTCTTGGAACCATATTAAGGCACATAGGAATCACTCTGCAGCAAGGTGACAAACAATGAGTGAGAAACATTCTGCACATTGCAAAACTGGCAGACAAAGGATTTTTTGGAACCCAATTATTTCCAAATTAGACCAGGACATAGTAAGATTACAAATAATCCTGAAATTTATAGTTAATTTAGATTAAAGGGAAGACATGCAGGTAGTACTATGATTGCCTGTAAGGGATTTAAGCATGCTAGTATGGTCAACACAACAGTAGCTCCCAAGCAAGCTCTTGCAGGGGTGGGGGGTGGGGATTCTCTTACTCCCTTTCGTTCCCCCCCAAAGACAGCTTGCTTGCAGGCCAACTCATCAGTCAAGCTGGCCAATTTGGTATTTAAATAGCTTTCACTTAATTACTATAATCATACCCTCTAGAGACAATCACCCAACAGGTGCAAAGTTTAATTATATATGGCTTATTGGCCAAGCGTGAGGTCAAGATGGCGGGATATTGGCCAAGTTTGTCTCGGTTGATAAACATGCAAAAAACAACCAAGGCTAATATCCCGTCATCTTGACTGAACAAGCTTGGTCAATAAAGGATTTATTATATGACTCAAAGGACGCTATTAAAGACAGTAAAATGTGGGATGAACAGGCTATCCTGAGCAGTCAATATGGCTCCATCTTGACCTTGCAGGTAGCCAATCACAGCAGGAGACCTGATTCATTTTGACCACTGAAAGAGCTAGTCACATAATAAACGGCCCTTAATGAGTTTGATGTTTAGGTTTACATTTTAAACAGTTACCTGCTCATTTCTTGATCTGTCTCTTCCATAATGGAAGATTTGTCAGGCAAAGTTGCTGTTACCAACATGGAAAAAACACACAGTACAATAATACATTAGATCACCTTGCCAATCATTACAGTGCTGATTCCATCACAATCACGTTAAAAATCAATCTCGGAAATTTTCCAAAAAAATTATTTCAAAACTTTCTGTTCAATGGCAATCATAATTCCATTAATTGCTACCATAACATCTAATAATCTGATAGCATGTTCACTGCTTTTGGTATAACGTAAGCCCACAAAAACATCTGGATTTCTTGGCTTTTGTTACATGAGCTGAAACCCACATGTTTTCACAGACTACTATTTAAAGCAAACATTATAACAATGAACAATGAAATGAAAACTATTCAAAACACATAATTATTATACATAAAGCTCACCAATACTTTCGTTGACTCCTGCATGTTTTGCCAAGCCAATGAGAAAACCATAAAAAGTAACTCTATCAACAGATGATAACAAGTCTTTGATCACTTCAACAGGGGGGCAACTACAGAAGCAAAAAAAAAAATTACAACTAGAGATGACATGCTAACAAACCATTCTTTTGACCAGTTCCCTTCTCAGGGCTATTCAAATTATTGAAAATCGCCATAAAAATGACAGAAATAAATAATTATGATTCCTTGATTCAAGCACTGTGTAATAGCTTTCAGTTGAATGGCCATAATTCAACATACCTCTGTTAACCACCAAACTACATGTATAAACTTTGAACCTCCTGGAACCGCATTATATTAATTTATTTAATGATGCACAGCACCAACAAAACATTTTACTCCATAATGTCCAACAATGTCCCCACACATTTGTCATGAGACAGATTTAGCAAAGTCAACCAACATCCAATAAGAATTCAACATGAAAATGCATGGAAAGCACATGACTTCTAATGCTCAATTTGCCATTCTGCCGTTGGTAAAGTTAATTTTTAGATCTATGCATGCTGTCATCACTGTTGTCACATTGTCTTTGCTAAATCTGCCTATTAGTGCTTTAAACAGGGGCACCCAACAAGCCAAATAATGCAAAAGCTGTAGAAAGGCATTTTTAAGTGTCTTGCGGTGTTTGAAGTCTGTTTAAAGCCATGTTTTCATTAGCTAAAAGAAGTTCATCTGTTTGGATTCCCTAGCTGAAATTTTAATTGCCCGAAAATGTTAGGGAACAAAATCTTTGTTTGAGAAAATGCAAGCTGAAATGAACTTTCCATGAACTTTCTAGGGAACTATTTTCTTTCCGAAAATGCTAGCTGACATTTTTGACTGCCACAAACAGCAATTACAGCCTTTCCAAAAACCTCAGAGGCTATGATTTCCCAATTTCAAATCTTTTAGGCAACGTTTTAGTTATGAAAATCCGAGTGCACTCTTTAATTGACACTGAAAGCGCGAGGTGAATTACCCTCCACCGAACAGATATTTACAGAAACTTGTCGTTGGGTACCCCTGTTTAAAGGGGGTATTAACCACTTTGTACGGCGTAAGTAACCAACAAAAATGATAGTAAAACATTCCTCAGTAGCTTTTAATCTCATTGCTTAAAGGAGAAACAAAGAACCAGCATACATTTTTACCTGAAAGCACCATTGCTGCTATGAATGATTTGTAACACAGCTTCCAAGAAGGAATGTACATCTACCCCCTCCCCAGAATTGGATTGCACTGCATCATTTGTGTTATTAGCAGGTGTTTGTGACTTGTGTTGCGCTGGTCTGGACAGCGTGGGTACTGCTACCACAATCTGGCCAGGTCTGTAAGTGCCCGATAACAAGGCTTGATAAGTACCACAGAGCTTCTCTATAAACTCTGAAAATAAATAAGAAGAGATTTCATACAATGAGCTCTTAGAATACACCAAGCTAGAAGGGTGCCATGGAGCTTCTTGTTAAATGTGGAAGAATGTGTCCTTAGCTTTTTAGCCAGTCACACAATGTACAAGTAAAATAATTATGATTTACTCTCAAAACTCAGTTGGAAACTGCTGCACCAAAGCTCAGACTATTGACTGTATAGAAAGTGCCCCCCCCCCCCACCTTTAGTTAAAGTGCACCTATTAAACACCCAAAATTTAATTTTTTTCGTTACAATAAATCCTTGCACCTGTTTGAAATGCATTACACCTTTTTTACCAACTCTTGACCAGTTATCTTAACTTCTCATAGACCGTAAAAGTTGCAAAAACTGGCCATAGTCTGTCCCACAACCAAGTCAGAAGGGGCTTGGGTCTATTCTTGATTTGACTTCACAAACTGATTTACATTGCATTACGTCTTTGTAAACATGCATGCAAAGCAGTTTGTGACATCAAATCGAGAATCGGCGAAGCTAATAAAACAATCGAGAAAGACCCAAGCCCCTTCTGACTTGGTCGTGTACTAAATGATGCTCTATTTTCGTACGTTTTGAAGCTCATAAAAATGTCCAAAACTGGAAATAATGGTGAAATGTTGTGTTGTGACAGGTGCAAAGATTTATTTTAGCCAAAAAAATATTTTGGTGTTAGCTACTGTACACTATAATGGTTTCACAAGGTTTTGCTGATTCTGTTTTGTTGTGACTTTTAATTACATAACAACAGCAAACAGTGTTGCTTTAACAAGGTGAAATACTGTAGCTACAGGGACAGCGATCAGTATTGAGCACATTAAAAGAAGATCAGGGTGTTATGGTTGTACATGCCCCTTTCACTCTCTTGAACCAAAAACAGGACATAGTCGCTTAACAGGAAGTAAATCCTGTGTACCTTCATAAAAGAACTGTGTCTGGAAAGCATAAAGGAAATCAGGAAATGACATAAGACAGTCAATGGCATCTTCCATCAAAATAATTCTAAAAATGCAAACCATAAAAATTATAAATGAATATGAAATACATAAATAATTTATGTTAGTATTTACTTATCTGAGGTTAACCAAGTAAGTAAATACTAACAATGATTTGATAAATAGTTTAAAGGTGGAGACCCTTCAGTTCATACTCAAACCGACAAGACCATTTACATAACCCGACAAATCAATAGAAGATGTATAATGGTTTGGTGGGAGCAGTGGGAGTTTGACCCCTTAGAATTCCTTATTGACACTTTACAAAAACTTACCTGGAACCCAAAAAAAGCCACACAAATATACCTGGTCAATAACTGATTTATCAGTTTTTGTTTCACTCTTATTCAATGCTGTGGCCACTGTTGTGATAGTGAGTTGACAGCAGTTAGAAACAAATTATTTACTGAATGCACTTGTGCACAATTTTGATAACAGACACTCACCTAGCTGTCTTCTGAACTGGCTCAAGTGGAAAATCAGGGCACAGAAGACAAATCAGGGAATGGTATTCTTTTGCAGATAGCAAGTCTACAGAGATAAAAGTAGTTAGAGCTTAACCATGGATTATATATTATTATGAACAAAACTCCCCACAACTGACTGCAGATGATTGCTGGCTGGTTAGTCTCATAACAGTCAGCTGAGATGATCCATTCCTTGCAAAATACAATCCCATCCAGAATTTTACAGCCACACTATCTGTTTCTTTAGAGTTTATCAATTGAAGGGTGTTCTTCAAAAGGGCATATATCACTTTTTTGCCATAAAATCCAAAATATCTCTAAACTCACTCTGCTTTGGCATAAAGACTAGAAATGGTGTCAGAAATGAAGTTCTGTACTTATTTTGCTATTAGAAAGCTAGGATCCAAAGGATTAGCTTATGACTTTTCCCCAAAACTCAAGAAACAGAAACGTTACAAAAGAATCTGATGCATGTTATACTTCTTTTGTTTGAGTTGGTCCAGTTGTAGGCAAAAGTCATACGCTAATTTGCTGAATCCAGGCCTTTAAATCACAAAATAAATGCAGAACTTCACTTCTGACACCATAACCAGTCTGTCTGCCAAAGTAGAGTGAGTTTAGAGAGATTTGGATTTTAAGACAAAAAAGTGATATACGCCTCATTTGTGGAATACCCTTCAATTCAGATATCAAGTATGATTTTTTTTTTCAAAAGAAGAAGTCTTTTAAGATTCATTATTAAAAGATAGTTTAGAACTGATGGAGTTTAACAAAACTGCCTTCTAAGCCATTTCCAATTTTGCCAACAATTATATCTAAAGATTTTCTGCTGCTGATAGTAACAAGAAGGCTTGCACCCCAAACTAGAAAACTATTTACCCATTTAAAATAAACTACTTATAAACAGATTTGGAGGCCCATTGATTGTCTTAAGTTTTTCTCCGGTTTGCCCCTCTCGCCGAAAACCAACATTTGATTTGATTTGATTTGATTTAGAATTAATTGGTAAATGAAGAGCTACTATGTAGAGATGTTGCCAATAAACCCAATAGATAGGTCCCCCTGTTAGAATATCATCACCTTACCATAAAAAAATATATTTCTCAAATAAATTCCACCCATGAAACTAAATGTGTAGAAGTTGCAACTTGATCTCGTTTGTTAGGCACACACAGACTTCTTACCTCCATTTCTTCCTATATGCCTAAAACATTTCCAGAACACTCGAATGAAAGACGCTTTGTTGTGAGGCGTCTTTTGGAGGTAACTGTACTCTCTAAATAGGGTGTGGTTGCCTTGGACAACACTTCTAAAGCTGTAAAAATAACACACAAATCTCTGACTTCAAGGAGTCAACCTTCCAAATCAGAGGTTATTTTGATTTATTGTTCAACACATTGTTATGGTGCACTTGATATTCGTCACAGAAACTCAACAGATATTCTGCGACCTATATGTTGTGGTTGAATTTTATCCTTGGTTCAATTTTTATTTTGTTTTGTTCTTGTGTATGGTAATGTATGATAATGATGCAAAACAAAGGAAAATAAAAATTGAACCAAGGATAAAACTGAACCACAACATATACACATAGCAGAAATGATCTAATAAATGCCCACTCTCAAATAAAATAATGTGTTGTATCTAATAAAAGCTCACCCTGAGGTATAAAGTTTGCATTGGATGCTCCCCATGTTTATTAGAGCTCCCCTCCCCTACCCCAAGAATCACCTTAAAAACCAAAGAAATGCTCCATAGAGTAAAATCACACAATTCATTTTAGTTACTTGCTTACCTGGTTAGCATCCTGTTCAATCTCAAGTTCAAAGTACATATAATGCTCTTTTATCTTGAGTTTTTAATCCCTGTACTCAACATGTGAGCAGCTTCATGTTTTCATTTTGCAAACTTTGTCTGTGAGTGAATGTGAAATAAATGACTCTCTAATGAACGCCTCATATCTATGTAAGCCCCGCCCCCCTCCCCAGTACCCCTAAAATTTAATAGACGAGTTCCCCGGGTGTTTATTAGATCATTTGTCACTGTCACAGGTGCTGGTGGGAAAAACAGCAGCTTTCTTAGTTTTTTTTTTCAATTAACTCAGTAAACTCTTCCTTGTTATCAATGTGTTGAACAATAAACCATAAATCTTGCAGAATGTCCCCTAATTTTTGCCGACTCTGCATACAGCTATAAAGCATCAGGCAATATTCCACATGATTTGGCAGGATAAAAATAGTTAAACATATGCCTTCAAAATAACTGCTCTGACGGCAGTGTTCCAATAAACTTTTTGATATGTTGACAAAACAATTTACAATAAGGAAACAAAAATCATTCATATACGTACTAATCACTTAAAAAACGAGCTGGGATGACCCTTGGATTCTCCTCTTTATGTTCCAATAACTGAGCTACTGCATCCTGGAAATTCATAACGAAATACACACTGATCATGAACTGCACTGGTATATCCCGGGGAGCTAAACTCCAATTCTATATCGTAACCAAAATTCACGAATTCAAGGAAAATCTTACCTGAAAGTAAGTCAAGACATGATACTTGGCTGAAACGTAACAACTGAGATCAGGGTCGCTTTATAAATTAACAGCAGAAGAATTAGAAAATGTTGTGCTTTACAATGTACACTGTGCCTGGCAAGGTACCCCAGCCCTCACCTTACCTAAATATTGCTCAGCTGTCAGGGCAAATCTGTCGCTTTCCCCAGACATGTCCCAATGACACTTCTTCCAGTTTTAAGAAGAAATAAATTTTAGATATATGCTCGGCATTATGAGGCTGGCCGTGACTGAAAATGTTGTTGTCTAGCGTGTTGTCAACCTACCCGCCAATTCGGTCCGCCATGTTGGAATTCGTGAACTTGTAAGCAGCGTACGTAAGCGACAAAACATGCGCAATTCAAGTGGCGAGAGCGCGGGAGCTTAATTTTAAAATGGCGGAGTTGGCGGAAGACTATGCCAACTTGGAAGAAGAATTTTACAGGAAATTGCTGCTGGGGGAAACAAAAAAGCTGGAAAATCTGAATCCTGATAGGCACGAGTTTGTCCCTAAGCCTGGTCATGTTATGAAACTACGGAACAGTAAAGATGAGAAGGTGTTTATAAATGTTTGCATTTCGGAGAAAATTCCAGCACCGAAAGAAGTTAGCGACGAAGAGCTGGTGGAAATTTTACAATCTGTGGACCCCACACAGTATCGTGTACCCATGAGCCTTGGAGAACCTCATGTAGAACTGGATAATCGAGGCCAAGGTGCAATATAATCATTAATTACGTTGTAGGAACGATAAATTCATTTAATAGGCAAACAGTAGTTGGATTCTGTGAACGAGATCTTCTACGTGCCTGGATATGAAATAGCGCATGCGTAAATCTGTAACTATGGATTAGGATTTAATCTAGTTCGGTTAGTTTGCAGTTGCAGATTAGGCTCGATGAATTCAAATGTGTTTCAAAATTCCAGGTAAAATTAATATAGGGAAGATATTTGTTTACAAACATTGTTTTTGTTATTTAAATGTTCAAAACGTTAAACGAATTCTTTGTCTCCCCAGCCAATAGCTCTTTGGTTGGCATATTAATAACAATAGGTGACATCACTGATATCTTTGCTATTGGGAAAGATTTCCATTCATCTCCTTAGTTCCCTGATTAGCTATGTAATACTTTCCCACTCCAGTCCTAAAAAGGTATATAAGTAACTTGGTAAGGAGTTCCAGCACCTGACAGGTAGCCTGACTTCTAGCTGTATATTTATTATGGCCTCATTCACTCAGAAGTAATGCATGTATTGGTAATGTGTGAGGAAGTGCAGAAATCTGACCTAATTATGCACTGTACAATCAAAATTACTGAAATGACATGGAAAGATATGTCTTGAAACTACAGTATATCTCTATAGGCCCAGATGTAAAATTAAACATAATTTAAAGGTATGTTTACCTTAATCAGTTTAAGTTGGTGTGATTATCTTTCAGACTCATTACTGTCTAACATTTCTCCAAATATAAATCACTTTTACATAATTTTCACAATACAAGGCCTTTTTGCAACAAAGATAATGGGAAATCAGAAATGCTTCCTGTCCTCGTTGTGTAATTGAAACTGTTGTCTTCCATGTTGTACAGGTTGTACAGCTTATGATGTGGTTATCAATCCACTATTTTACAGCAAGATACAAAATAGTGAACTCTTCAACAGCTTTTTTCTCACCATTGTCTTGGAGGGATTAGAGAGCAAATATGACATTGAACTGGAAAGAAAGTGGACAATACTCAAGAACAAAAAATGTATGGGTTCCCTTCATTCTCACTGTATACGGAGCAAAAGCAAACCTGTTATTATGGAAATGGAAGATGATTCCAAATCAGCCAATGAAGAAGGTATTGTAGGAAATAAAACTGAAACTAAATTATATTACTGGTACTGAAGAATCCAGAGACTCTGACCATTGTTTAAATTCAATATGCTGCTTTCCTGTCAGAGATGCTCTGGTCTCCTTTGCCACCATATTTCAAAAACACACAACTGCAAAGGAGACTAGAGATGCTCTGGATCTAACTCGAAATCTCCAAGGAAAATCCTGGTCCCAGCACATGCAAGGTTCTGAGTTTTGCATCTCTGGAAAGAATCAGTACATTGCAACCATTTTAGGCTGTTGTGCAACACATTATTTTATGTTATTCATTTGGACGCCAACATTTTGCTCAACACTATTGTAGAAATCTTTCTGTTGAGATACCTGAGACTATGTTTCTACTGATTTAGAACCAATGTTTATGCATAAATTTGAATGTAAATTTGGCAAAAAAATGATGAAGTTGTGTCCTTTGGATTGTCAACTTTACATGTATACTAGAAATGGATAGCAAAGTCCTTTTACAGTACCACCTGGAACCGAAAGAACTTAGCAACAAAGAGCTGGTGGAAATTTTATTGGGACACAGTGGATAAGATAAGATTCTTTTCTTTCTCTTTCTTGAGGTTCTTGGAAAAGTCATAAGCTAATCCTTGGGGTTCTAGCTTTCTAATCACAAAATAAGTGCAGAACTTCATATTTTCTGACACCATTTCCAGTCTATGCCAAAGTAGAGTGAGTTTTGAGATACCATACTACCCTTCAATTAGAGCATTTTGTGAGCTATTCAAAGGCTCAGCTACTGAACTGTCTGTTAAATAGGACGGGTAATCATATACACACATAATTACACTGTATGACGTTTTAGTTAATTATATGGCATCAATAATATTTTGCTCTTAGTTGCACCGAAGTCACCAAAGATAGAAGAGCTCAACTCTAAACCAAAGGTTGCTGTACCCAAGTATAAAATAATAAAGGAACCTCCTGAGGGAAGACCAGATTTTCTTGTCATAGAAATTGTCCTGCCTGGAATTGTGAGTGACTTAATGCCATAAACATACTTTTATTTATCCTTTTTGTTGCACTTTTTTCCTGTTAATATCAGTTAAGTTATTGATTTGTTCATCAGTTTTACCTGAGTCTAAACAAAAGTGTTACATTACTGTTAAGTAATGGTTTTATTTATCTTCAATTCAGTTGAACTTTTTACCTTAACAAGCCACTACATTGGCTTTTATAATATATTGTGTCACGTGAGTGTGTAAAGCACGTAGATGACACCATTTTTCTGTGTTTGCAGCTTTGAAATCATTACATATCTGTCATTTTTCACAATCCAAAAAAGAAACTTCTAGATTAAAATAATACAGTCATACCACAGAACTGACAAGATGAATTCTAAGTGCTGCTGATTTTAACTGAATGATTTTAAGCCCCTGTTAAAAAGAATTTTTACAACAAGACACAGTGTTGATGCAACATTTATGATCATTGACACCATTCTGCACTTTCAAGCTGAGAATAAAATTTGTTCAGTTTTTGTCACAAATTGAAATGAAGTTATATGCAAAGTTTGAAAAACTATACCAGTATTATAATGCAAATAAGAAAGCCTTAACAGTGCTTTGTGCTGTTATAAGGTATTCAAGGAAATGACGAGAGCACTCAAGAAGTAGTGAGAAATGCTTGCCTGCACGTAGCCCGTTTCTCTTTACTTCTTTCCTGCTATCATCACTTCCTTGCATGCCTTACAACAGAACTTAGTATAAATCTACTAGAGTTCGATTATGAATGTCACTCTCTGATTGGCTATGCTACTCACTATCTATTCTGTGGTAGATAGTGAGTAGCAGTTGTCAGAAAAATGGTGGCCATTTCTTCACGTTTTCGAAGTGTCTGTGAGGAGGATTTAGATAATTTACTTGTTTAGTTTTGAACGATTAGTAGATTTATACTAAAACAATATTATTTTAGATTATGAGATCAGCTATCACGTGATAGAAATCTCAAGCTCATAACCTAATTGTTCAATAGCATACTGTAGTTAAAGCTTTTTTTGTTAAAAATAAGTGACCATAAGGCCCTATTATTCCAGGGCAGGCAGTTATGGGTGTTGGTTATTAAGAAAGATAAAAGCAAGTTGACATCATCTTCATAATCATTACCATTGCCATTGTCATTGTCACAAATGACATATTACACTTGCGTTACGCACACAATTTTTTATTTTTAATTTAGTTAATCAGTGCTAACTTTCTCAAGTCCGTAACTCGATCATTTCATAACCTTTGTAACCAGATCAATTTTTGAGGGTTTTAGGAGAGAATTTTAGGAGCTGGAGAAATCTTTTCTGTCGTTTACACAACGTAGCAGAAATTATAACATAAGTTCAACTTTAGTTTATGTTTGTCGCTCATTCTGTTCGTTGATTGTATAGTTTTCATTATTTGTAGCTATTTCGTTGCTTTCGAAATGCGACAGTCATTGTCATATGTCGTTGTATTACTGTGGAGCTGATGTAGTCATGTATCTACAAAGTCAAAAACTACTCTTAATTTTACAAATAAATACTTCCACTTCTTGGATAAGGACAATAAACCGTAGGTCCAGTCTCACAATACTTTCACCTGAACAGACTCTCTGGGATGTAAAAGAACCACTAGGGATGTAACAAAGCTCTGGCTGTGACCACCCCTAGTGTCTGTCCTATTCCATTGTTTCACTCACTGACCACTGGAGGTCAACCTTTGTAAGGGACTTCATGTCCTCTGGTTGTACTTCCATGGATGTACAGTATTTCCTAAATGAATAAATTCCTAAATAAATAAATATGATAAATGTCCTTGTTAAAAACTACTAAGGACATTTGTTTGTAAATAGTAGGTTTTAACTTTGTAGATATATATGACCACATCAGCTCGGCTGTAATTTTATTGTGTGTAAATAAATGTTGTTAGCTTTCATAACCAATTCACAATGTTTCTACGCATCTGTGATAGATATTATTATGGTTTTTAAATGGCCAGTATCTCGTACCTCAGAAACAGTTTTAACTAAAGGTTGGTGAATTTGATTATTTTGTTCATTTTGTGCAGAAGTCAACAAAAGACACAACATTAGATGTCGGAGAAGACAGATTAGTACTTCATGTAAATCCTGCAAAGTATCACCTTGATCTTGACTTAATTTTTGATGTTGACAAGGAGACTTGTGGTGCACAATTTAACAGAAAAACCAAGGTAGGTAGGAACATTGAGAATAGCAAATATACCACATGTATACTAGAACAAAAAAAAAAAAAAAAAGATGGCTATCATTGTGCCTGACAATCTGCGAACATGACCAGCTGCTTGGAGTTTAAAATTGACACTTCTATATTTGAATTTTCATTCATTCACTATCAGCTAACTTTGCTTCTGCTTGGGTAAAATTTGCCTGATAAGTCGATAACTCGCCCTCTATTTAAGAAACGGTGGTTGGTAAACCTCAAAGTGTTAGAACATAGCTCATTGATAAATATGTATAAATTTTTAATCTTCATTGAAAACAATGCCATTGTGATACTATGAAAGACCAATAAACATCTTCACCTTTGTTTTACAAAAACATTGAAAATTGTGTGGTAAAATCATTTGCCAGTTTCTGTTTTGTTTTGTATGTTACATGTATATGAGCTCTATGCTCAAGCTAAATGTTCACTGAACACCAGAGTACATGTATTCTAGAATAGTCATTTCGTTGTAAACAGTTGAAAAACATCCTAAAGGCAGACATTATAGTGTATGTTGTAAGTGCCACTTATTCAGTTCTACTTTAACAAAGCTGTCCCTACCTACATATCAGCCTCTGTCTTCTTGTTATTATGCTCTTAAAAATTTAAAAATTTTGGCTAAAATTCCCAAGCTAAATGCTCTTATCAAAAATTGTACCTGTGCTAATGACTGAAATGGATGCTAAAGCTACAATACAGTACCTTATTACTGTAATCATTAACAGAATACTTGAAATTAAACACCACCCAGGGCTGTCCTCTAGCAGCGTCCAGCAGCAGCCCAAGGTAACTTACTTTTGTCTTTAGGCGACAAGGAAATCTTAGTTTTTGCACAAAACTACTATGCTTGGCACCCTGGATTTCAAAGGTTCATAGTGTTTGGGCTCCCCAAAAGTTTTTTCTTAGAGCATAGTCTTGCCACCACGCTAACTTGAACTATTTTTGGTTTCCCTTGGGAGTTCAAGTTAGCAGGGTCAACTGTAGTTTTGTAGTTGGTAGTTATAGTGGTTGATGTCCCTATTTTATGTATTTCTTTCCACCAGATTCTGACGATTACATTGCCTGTGTTATGTGGAAGCTGACACTGATGTCCATTTGTAGTTTGAAATTAGTAATATTATTATCATTGTGCTACACACCATTCTTCTACAGCAAGGTTTTTTTGAATCACTTCTTAATGACTTTCTAAGATACAGTTTTGAGAACTTTTGATGGCTACGGTTTGAGTCCTACAGAACAGTCACCTCATAGAGTTCCCTGCTTTGAATGGCTGCACTTTTTGGGACTTCATTCTATGACTAAAAAAGTGAACTCATCCATGTCAGAGAGTGACAAGAATTAATAATAAATACACTCTGTTCAAACAATGAGCAATGGAATATAATTAAGTCCTCTGTAAAAAAAGTATATGTATATAATTTTATTTATTGTCCAAGTTCCCTAACATTGTTTAAAATATCCTCACATTTAAGATACCCCACAAAAATTTGAAGAATTTTCTTAATAAAAAAATTTTGGTGCTCAGTACCACATCTTGTGTGTCATTGCATTTTGTCATATGTTAATTTACAAATAATAATTTATGGACACTTAATGACTGAAAGAGCAGCAAATAATTGATTCCTGTACAAAGCTAGAATTCAGTGTAATCTTGAAATCAATAATTTTTTTCTATACTGGTGAACTGAAGGTGCTGGTCAGTTAACTGATATGATTGTTAATTGTTGCATGACTACAACTTATTATTTAGTACGTGGATTGTTTAGTCATGTCAATCATTCCTTGTTGTTCACTGTCGATAGCTTTTGTCACTCTAATACCCACTTGCCCTTGGGCATTGGAAGTTTATTGTCAATCTAGTCTTTGTTCCTTTGATTGCATGACAAACTCCTTTGTTGCCAAACTCATTGTGGTCCTGTGGTGAAATGTGTTTGATTAATGGATAGTTCAATTTTAACACATCATTTGTTTTCATATAAATAACTGGGTATTTACACACTGCTATTTTAGATGATACAATTTAGGCATCCTATCTAAGGATCACACAGGGAATGCTACGCCAACGTGGGCAAAAATGATACCCTATTTAAGGGGATCAACAACCTAAAAAACCATACCCTATCCACATGCGGCACATCCCTGTATAGCCCATATCTGGGAGTACCACCCCCCCCCCCTCGGGGGGGGGGGGTACTCATAACTGTGATGATCATTCACAGCTTCAGAGTTGTGTTGGAAATTGCTTTTGTATGCATACATGGTTTAAATTTGTCTTCTTCAGACTTGTTACATTCTTTGTCTTTTGTTCCAGATCATGTTTGTGAATCTGAGCAAAAGAAGGAAAATATTTTAAATTGAACTGATGACATGAGTGTCACCTTAATAAATGGGATTTCTATGCAACTTCAGCTGAGGGCCCACTGCTCTCCCCAGTTTGAACTGCCTCTTCATAAGATGGGGGCAGTTCAAAAGACAGAGTGCAATAAGGAGGTGGCGAAGATTGCTCTCCAGGTTGGGAAGAACGAGTAACATCAGGGTTAGTCAATTCATTGGGGTATTCCGGCGGACGTATAAAGAAACCCCCTTCGCAATCACGGCGGTCCTCTGTACTAAATGCTGGATTTTCCACTGCAATTGTGCTGTGAGTCGAACGTCTCCTACTTTGCCTAGATCTCCTTCGATTTCTCGATCGTCTTCGCTGTCGCTCAGCGTACCGCTGTCTACTATACCTGCTCTCACGTACAAAACAGCAGCACAAGATTAATAGAAACACAGCGCCAGTCAGAATGGCTGCCGATAAAAATCCAGCCTTCGTGAGCATACCGTCTGAACTCTTTTTACATTCTCCTCCCTCACAATGCTCCCCACTCGTGCAATCCTTCCAGCTTCCACACCGCGAACTCGATGGAGTCACTGCGACCGTGGCAGTAGTACTAGTACACCGAAACTTATCTTTACATTGTCCATCGCAACATTTCAAGCTTTGCGCTATAGACGTTTCATTCAAGCAATCACTGTCTGAAAAACACGACTTTGAGACGCGACTGCTAGGTACACAGCGAGAATTAATGCACTGCCTTCCCGCAGGGCAGTGGCTATGAATAATACAAACATGGCATGTTCGTTTCGTACTGCAAGTGAAGTCTCTCTCGCAGCAAATTTCGCCTGGATCTGTACAGTTTCTGTCTTCGGAACAACGTACACTTTCAGACTCCACAAATAAAAAACCAGCGACGAAAAGAATGACCAAGCGACGAGGATGGGCTTTCATTGTTGTTGTGCCAGATCACGGTTCGATCCCCATTCAATCAACACAAAGCGATGGGATGCGAGCTGTGAAAAAATGTTATACTCGCGAGTTTCGGATTTCAGACCCTTGATATGACACGAAAGCTATTGTTTGATGAAGCGACGATAAATGACCCATTAACAATCACAGCCACAGAAAATAATATCAAAATTTCACGTTTGGCGAAAGGAAAACTAAAACGTCTCGGATGTCAATTAGTATTGTCACACTCACACATTGAGATATTGTCTAATTGAAAAAGTCAACACGCGAGTAAAGAGGGACACGCGATCTTTTTAGCGATTTTAACTGGAGAATGGTGCTAGATAAATAGAATATTTCGGTAGCATATTAGCATATTTGATCTTCAACGAAGGCTGCTATTAATTCCTGATTGGATAAACGCCGTTTTACAAAATACCAAGTCATCAGGAGCCCATTCATATTAGCGACCCTAGGTGGCTTCGTGTCACAGGTGTTGTTCCGTGACAAACGCAGGACGAGATTAATAAGGAATTACTTCCATAATTGTTTCTTAAGTTAGCCTCAGTTGACTCTAAGAATAACGATCATTTAATGTTGCAGCAGTCTAACTACGTACCGCACGACGCAATGAAAACAAAAATACTCGAACTACGGTAATTAAAACTGCTCTGTCACGCACAACCGGTTGTCACGCAAGCAAGAAACAGTATTTGTGGTATCCCACACTAATGTGAACGGATCGAGTTGTAAGTCCGTTAATAATAATGATTTGTAAAGTTCGCAATGTGTTGTGGACAGTGTATCCCAAACGCGTACCTTTTGAGAACTTATTTTCGAAAATTATAGTTTCAAAAGCGGTTCTCTTGAAAGAACCCTTAATCAGATAGCTTATAATTCCCCCAAACCAGATTGTTTTGTCTTTAATTTGCATTATAGTGGGATATGTTTTTAGCAAACACTTTTACTGGGGTCAGGGGGAATGAAGATGTCATAATTAGTTAGAAAGCATCTACACCTGATCTGAAAACAAGACTAGTTGTTATTGAATTTTTTAAAATCTGCAGTATTGTTACAGGATGATTAAGTAATATATTTGATACAACCATTTTATCAAAAGTGGTTTTTGACCAGTAAATAACCAGTTTTCCAAAATAAAATGGTTTTTATAAAATAACCACTTTCGGGCAAATGACGAGAATTGGGTCATTTCAAGTACACTGTAACCACTTTTCCAACGGTGCCCAGAATTGGACAGATAAATTTACAAGCGGCACCCCGAAGGCACTGAAACGAAATTTGATATCCATGACAGCGTTTACTGTTTGTCCTTTTTTTGTTTTTGGACAAATAGGTGATCTGTTAAATACTTTAAACTAGTGTATCTCACAAGGTGCTGCCAGAGAAGGTGTTCTTCATTACGTCATCGTAAGAGGGAGGAGCCTGCGATAGAATGTCTCCGTCCCTGAACGTGTCATCAGGAGGGAGGGGTGGGGCACTTGGTAATGGGGAAGGTGCCACTGATCGCATTTCACGTTGATGTTGATGTCGTCGAAATTCTTCTTCCTGATCACGCTTTATCTTCCTTCTCCATAATACAAAAGACACGCTAACAATCAAAACTACGATAATCACCAGTGGAACTATGATACCAACAAGAACCGACGCTGGTAATCTTGAGTTACCTCCATTTGATTTTGGAACTTGCGTCGCTTCGTTAACTCCTTCGATTTTCTTGCACTTCCCATCGTGGCAAATTTCCGTCAGTGTGTCGCATTGGTAGCTATATTTGCAGTGCCCAGGTTTTAAAGTTCTCATTTCTGTCGTACATTTGTTTCCAATGCAGTTTTCTCGCTTTGAAATGTCGCAATCCCCATTATATAGTTGCCGCAGAATTTCCTGTTATAACACTTGCCCAGACAGCATTTTCTTGTCCCTGAAGGGAAGCAGTCATGGTCTGCTGTACATGAAGCCGAGCAAGCGTTGATTCTGAATGATACACAAATGAAACAAATAAAAACGAAACATGAAGACAAGGCCAAGAAAAAACGTGCCATCTCACTGAACCCTCGCTTGTTTGGGTTTCTCGGTTTCATATGCGAGTAACGCAAGGCGGCTGCTTGTGCAGACATAGTTTCCGGCAGGGAACTGCGTGACGTATTTCCGGCATAACTTAAAAGTCACGCCATCACCATGAGGAAATGATAACATCTGTATCACCAAAATACCAGTAGAATCATCTTATGTGCATTATGTACTAAATTCCCATGGGTCAGATCTGACGAAGACTTAATAGGTGACTGGATTCCAGTGCACTTTTCAAGAAGTCTTCTACTTCCTTAAGCCTGGTTTCCATATGATCGTCCGGATCGTCCCAGTCGTTTCCAAAAATTTCGAAACGATCGGGACGACTGAGACGATTGCTGGTTTCCATATGATCGTCTCGATCGCTTCAAACACTTGTTTTCTGCCGCCATTTTGAAATGGAGCACGTGAAATAAGAGTGATGACTTCTGGGATAGCCTTCGATCGTCCCGATCGTCTCAGTCGTCTGAGAGCGTTTCCATATGATCGCTTCAAAA
>JAEMWC010000069.1:1197500-1200000 GCA_016490735.1 Pachyseris speciosa
ACTTATATATATATATATATATATATATATATATATATATATATAGACGATTGAAGGCGCTTCCTGGGCCAACGAAAGATACAGAACCAAAAGGATCACTGATGATTCACAGTCCTGATTCAATGAATAAAAAACAGTTAAAAAGACCGAAAATGGACAACTTTGGGTTCAAAAAAGATAAAAATTTAAAAATTTATGAATAAAAAACGTTTCAGTCTCTCGACCTTCGTCAGTTTCAAACAGAATGTTAAAATCCTACAACTTAAATATGATTTTACAACAATGGTTACAAATTACATACGGGTTATGTAACTCAGACAATGAAACGAAAAACAATAGGTGTACAAAAAGTATGAAACAACTATGGTAAATTAAGAGGATGCGGAATAACAACAATAGAACTAGTGATAAATGTTATGTAATTGTCGCAGCGCAACAGGTTCCCCATCAAGGGCCTCTGAATCATCATACCTGTCAGTATCATAACAAAATCCCAAAAGAGGGCCTTTAAACAATAAGTAATAATTTCCCAACAAAGAGCCTTTGAATGATCTAGCTAGCACAAAAATAACAGAATCCCCAAAAGAGGGCCCCTGAGCGCTGAAACAACTACAAGTGCTAAAGATTACAATAATGAGTCCGGTACATACTGACTTGTTAAAATATATAAAAATAAATTCACTGCTAATAAGCACCTTAAGAAAATTGCAACCTATTGTCCAAACTCTGCTGAAATTAAGTATAATGGATGCGGTTTTTTGGTCTTGATTAGTACTGGTAATATAAATAAATAAATATATATATATATATATATATATATATATATATATATATATATATATATATATATATTACCAGTACTAATCAAGACCAAAGATTTTTAATACAAAAATAGATGGATACCCACTAATGCATTACTGTTTAAGCCTTAGTCTTGTTGTACAGAAAACATACAAATATAGTGACATTTTTCACATTAAAGTGAAGCTTCAAGATGAAAAATACAGTATTTTGATAGTTAGAGAAGTTGACATTTTTTCATTTTGTTAACATAAATTTCTACTTAAATTTGCAAATATAAAAATAAGTAACATACCAAAATGAATTTTATGCTGGATGAGGGATCCTAATTCCAACACTCAACACTTTGCAAATCCAGGGGCTTTGGCAGGCACCAGGGCCTTATTAAAAGCAATGCTTATCATAGATCAATAAGATAACATAAGCAACAAACTACCATTATGAACAAGTAAAACATACAAATTTCTTACAAGGAAGTCCTTAATGAAATTAGAAGAACTATTTCCCTAATTTGGATATAAGTGAAGCTGTATTATGGGATCAAAATCTTTCCATGTAGTTACAGTATTTACAATTGGGTGCTCTGTCTTCTGACTTTGTGCGTCCTCTGTCACTAAGTGTTTACTGGAATATCTGTGGAGCCTAAATCCAAACCAAATTCTTAAGAATTCTTAGTTTCATTGTGGTGCAAGGAATTTCAATTACAGGAGTCTATCAGATGACCAAAAAAACTATATAGGTACCATCCGACCCCTTAATACATGTTTCCCATAAATGGGATGCCCTGTGATGCAAAAGCAAGCATTAAGCACGACTTTTATTTCAAGAATGAGGAAGGGTATATTTTAACCAAGTTACCATTTTATGCAATGAGTTATCCATATACTTCACTGGACTTGGCATCTTGTCAATGGGCTTGCTTTGCTACTGTGTCTACAACAAGGAAGTAGAGTATGTAGTTTGGTGGCTCGCCAGCTTTACAGCTTACTAATGACTGAAACCTACTAAGCCACTGCTATAACACTCCTTAAACAAAGTTCCTGCAGTCTGTAGACTTTCAGCTACGAGTTTATATCAGGGACACCCAACAAGTCAAATCAGCAAAAAGCTATAAAAAGGCATTTTTAAGTACTTTATGGTGTTTGGAGTCTGTTTAAAGTGATGTTTTTGTTAGCTATAAGAATTTGATCTGTTCGGAGTCCTTAGCAGAAATTTTAATTGCCCGAAACTGTTAGGAAGCAAAATCTTCCTTTGAGAAAAAGCTAGCTGAAATGAACTTTCAACGAACTTTCCAGGGAACTATTTTCTTTCCGAAAATGCTACATGACGTTTTTGACTGCCCAAAACAGCTGATATGACCTTTCCAAAAGACCTCAGGGGCTTGTGACTTCCTCATTGCGAATCCTTTAGGCCACGTTTCAGTTGCGAAAATCCGAATGCACTCTTTAATCGAGAAAATCAAACTAAGATTTGGTAATAGCGACCAAAAGACCGTTCTTGGAAACATCGCGCGACTTTAAACATGCAAATAGAACATACTTTAACACATGAAAGTTAATGCTAATATAATGAACATTCAATTCCAAATTTACTTCCTTGATAGTCACAAATTAGGTTACTACGCAGGCGGTATGTCAGGATTTCTTACGGCCTCGTCGTAACTCGGTGGAGGTTGTTCTGGGTGATCGCCGTCTGTGTT
>JAEMWC010000069.1:1205000-1207500 GCA_016490735.1 Pachyseris speciosa
AAGCAAGCCCGGCAAAGAGTAGTTCGACAGCTAGCTTGCGGTTATTCGCAGTGGGTGCTTATATATATCAAACAAGTATTGTGTTTATTTGAAAACAAGTTGGATATTTCTACATCGAGTTATATCTATATGAAACAAGTATTATATATTTAGGAGAAGTCATATATATCAAAGAAGTATTTTTGTCCGTTTTGGCGCGTCATAGCCAACTTGTAACGGTAGCTTGTTTCGTCTAGCAAAGTTGGATAGTGTTTTGCCACTATCTCAACATTCACATCCAACATTGTTGAATGTTGGATCCAACTTTGTTCGATAGTTTTGCCAGGGCTTTTTATAAAACAGCTAACAACACTGTCTTAATTCAACCACAGGTTACTGAACATTTTAGGGTTCTGGATAGCGTTCATTGAACAACTAATTCTGACAAGTGGAAACTAAATTACAAACGTAAAAAACTAAATTTAAGATGCAAGGCATCAGCAATAAAATATACATCATTCTTACTACAATCATTCTTGCCGACGTGTCATCGACCGTATTCAGTATCTCAGTGTTAAACTGTTCCAAATCTCTGGGGCGCATCGTATCTGTAGGACTTCAATCCATAAGTTGTAGTGTAGACTCTTGGTACATCAAGTTTGTCAATTCCACTAAGATTTATTGTGCCTACTGCACTAAGCAGTGCCCTCTATGCTTCTATGTCATAAGTTGTTTGTCCGAAAGATAGGCCCTCAAAGCGTGCATGAAGCCATATGTACTCACAGAGTGCCTGCATATTTATGTTGGCTCTAAATACATTTAGCAATTGCTAAATACATTTAGCAATTGCTAAATGTATTTTGCTGCTAAATTATTTAGCGCTTCAAAAATAGTAATTCAGTCATCTTGTTTTCCCCCTGTTTGCTAGACTTGGCATGTCGGTCTTCTTTAACAACTTGTGGTATGCGGAAGAATTGTCATCAAATATAAATAATTATTAACATAAGTGCTTTCTCATTTAACGTTTCAAGCTTATCTTGATTTCTTTTTACACAGAGTCGCCATACTTCTGTGCAACACAGGAAGTGTGGTAGAATAAAAGCTCCATACAGGGTCCTACCACGTTTGTTAGCAATATCTTTTCCATTTCGCTCATGACCCCCAAGTGGCTTGGCAACTTTTCTGCAGTTACTTGATCTTTGAATATTAGCTGATTCTGATCTGATCTACTTGAACTCCAAGTAAGGTTAGCTTTTGTTTGTTAGGCATACTCTCGTTGTCAATAGACTAATATCACGCTTGTTATGAACAATAGATTTGCCCGTCCAGCCTCCTACACAAAACAAGCAAACACAAAGGATCTTAATCCAGTGGGAGCTAGAACTCATCCTGATGACAAGTCTGGACGGGCAAAATCTATTGTTCATCAGAAATGCGATATCGCTCTATGCAGGGAGATTTCAAGTTGTGGTTATTAAGGGGCAGGGTGGTACCTATACAGTTTTCTCAGTAATCTGATGGACTCATGTAATTGAAATTCCTTGCACCACAATGAAACTAAGAATTCTTTGGAAACAAGAATTTGGTTTGAGTTTTGGGCTCAACAGATATTTCAGTAGCTAGCACTTAGTTACAGAGGACGCACATAGTCAGGAGACAGAGCACCCGATTGTAAGTTACCATTCTATGTAATGAATTATCGATATACTTGCTTTGCTAATGCTATGTACAACAAGGAAGTAGTGTATGTAGTTTGTTGGCTCGCCAGCTTTACAGCTTACTAGTGACCGGCTGAGACCTACTAAGCCACTGCTATAACACTCCCTACAAGTTTATATCAGGGACACCCAAAAAGCCAAATCAGCAAAAAGCTATAGAAAGGCATTTTTAAGTACTTTATGGTGTTTGGAGTCTGTTTAAAGTGATGTTTTTGTTAGCTATAAGAATTTGATCTGTTTGGATTCCTTAGCTGAAATTTTAATTGCCCGAAACTGTTAGGCGACAAAATCTCACTTTGAGAAAAAGCTAGCGCCAGTAAGTTAAGCCAAAACTCCGAGCAGAAGAAATCACGTTTACTAACCGAAGACAAGATGCAAATACAAAGCAAACGGTAAATACAAAGCGGTAATATAGGTAGCAAGCTAATTATGCGCGAAACGTGTGACAATGACTAAACATCAGCGTGCAAGCAAAGCGGAACGACAGCGTGCACAATGTGTCACGCTACGTGACTAAACAACAATACGAAATATGGCGTAGCTGAAATGAACTTTCAATGAACTTTCCAGGGAACTATTTTCTTTCTGAAAATGCTACATGACCTTTCTGACTGCTCAAAACTGCTGATATGACCTTTCCAAAAAACCCCAGGGGCTGTGATTTCCTCATTGCGAATCCTTTAGGCCACGTTTCAGTTGCGAAAATCTGAGTGCACTCTTTAATCGACACCGGGTTTCTGCAGAAACCAAAAGCCTAAGGCGAACTACCCTCCAGCAAACAGATATCTACCGAAACTTGTTGT
>JAEMWC010000069.1:1212500-1237500 GCA_016490735.1 Pachyseris speciosa
GGAAAGTCGCCATCAGTGCGGTATACCCCGTTTGTGCTTGATCTTGAGGCAATTTCCCATTCCACCGTTTCATGTTCATCAGTTCTGTCAGGCGGTGCTACTTGAACCGCTGGATTTGCATTTGTATTTGCATTTCGAGCAAGGGGCGGCATGATCATTTGTCTAGCTCTCTTTTTCCAACTCGTAAAACAACCAGAGAAACACCAAAACAAGCAAGCTGTAAAAATTAACGCTGAAATAATCATAAAAAATGTTGACTTATAATTTCGCAAGGACTCGAGCTCGCCACCGCTTGATTCACTGCCGCCCGCACAAGTCTTTTTACCACTGCACATGTCGTTTCTTTCACAATTTTGACTGGCATCGACGGAATAGACGAAAGACAAAAGTTGACGTTTTCGGATATTGCTACTGCTCCTTTCACAGACGTCAGGTAGATGTTGTGCGCCGATGAAGAGAGCTCCTTGTTTATTGATATGAGGCAAACCCAGCTGCTATCATAAGGATGAAACCGTTTAAGCAGCTCTCGAACCTAAGCTCATTTATAAAAACAAAACAAAAACGATTCGTTCGTTCACAGTAACGTCACTGTTTAGAAACGCCAGTTACAAATAACACATCCCGTGAGGTCCTTTTGACTTGTCTCTTGAAGAAAATGGCAGGAAAGTATGTCGTCGAAGAAACCGAAAAAAAGGAATGAGTTTCGAACCAACGGCAATTTAGATCGAAAGTCAGAAACGCTGATCAGAATCTCCTGCTGCGTTTAAACTAGAATGGACGGCGGACTCCAACAACTTGCCTGGAAGCAAAACCGAAAATGATATTACTTCATGTCGGTACAAATGATTTAAGCAGCTCAACGTCCCCGCGGAACGTAGCAGAAAAGATTGTGGATCTGGGGAATATGGTCGCTTCTACTTCCCCTGACACTCGAGTAACCATTTCAGCAATAACACCAAGATTAGATGACGACTTACTTACAAAGAAGGTAACTGACTGCAATAAAATTTTAAAGACCTTCTGCAATCAGAACGGATGGGGTTTTGTCCAACACCCGAACATTGACGAGTCATGTCTAAACAATCGAAAGCTCCACCTTAATAGGAAAGGTATTGCAATTTTAGCTAGCAATTTAGTTAATAATATTGTCCATTGATTCGACTCTTACTTGGAAACTGTGACGACAGCTGATTCCACCCCCACAAGTACTGCCCGGGGCAATTCAAATACTATTATTCCAAAGTGCCGTGGATTTAAAATGGCCAGTTTGAATATTACAAGTCTTTTGAAACATATAGACGAACTCCGCATTATTTTAAATGATCGAAGCATCGACGTATTGGCCATAAATGAGACCAGGCTAGACGAAAATATTTCCGATCAAGAGGTAAATGTCCAGGGTTATGATATCATCCGCCGCGTAGGCCTATAAATGGCAGGTTCGGTGGTGGTGGTGTATGTTTTTACATTAGTTCAAACATAAATTATTCCATCCGCAAAGATTTGGACAACCAGTTTCTTGAAATTTTATCGATCGAAATTCGTAAAGCCAACTCAAAACCTTTTGCCGTCACTTCATGGTATAGACCTCCAAATTCTCCTCTAGAACTTTTTTCGCACCTTGACACATTGTTAGGCAAATTAGATTCAGAAAATGTTGGACTTTTTCTCATGGGGGATATGAATTGTGATTTGTTATCAAAAGACAATGTTTATGCAAAGGCTCTCCTGAACGTTACTGACATTTATGGTTTGAAACAACTTATTTATGAATCAACTCGAATCACACCTTTAACAAGTACTCTAATTGATTTAATTTTTACCAATCAACCAGACAATGTATGTTGTTCTGGAGTCTCTCACATCGCCATTAGTGATCACAGTTTAGTTTATGTTTTCCGAAAATTTTCAATTCCCTCTGCTAAGGGAATCAACTTAATAAGTTATCGACAGTTCAAACATTTCAATAGCGCTAACTTTCGAGCTGATATTTTTGCGCAACCTTGGGATGACCTTAAGCATTATCATGACCCTAATGATATGTGGAAGAAGTGGAAAGATTTATTTTTAACTGTCTGCGATAGACATGCTCCACTGAAGACCAAAAGGACGCGTAGTTCTAAATCTCCATGGATAACTGCTATTTTAAAAAAGCGGATAAATTACAGGGACCGTCTTAAACGATCCATCTACTTGGAACCAATTTAGAACGATGAGAAATCAAGTAAATCGGGATATTAATACTGCCAAACAGGCTTACTATAATAATGTCTTTAATAATTGCTCTGGAGATCAACGCAAAACATGGAAAACTATTAACGAACTGACATCACGCAAGTCCAATAAAACTGTAATAAACGAGATAGACTACAACGAACAAAAATCAAAAAACCAAGCTGATGTGGCAGAAATGTTAAACTCTTTTTTTACAGAAATTGGGCCTGACCTTAGCAGTCATGTAACAGAGGTTGATAATTCCTTCGAAGACTTTCTTAGTGAAACTGATGAAAATTTCATTTTTGAAAAAACACTGAACAACTGCACAAGTTTTTTCACTCCTATCAAAACTTTGCCAGTCAAAGGCAACTGGATTAGATAACATTTCGGCGAAATTATTGAGGCAATGCCCTGACTTAGGCCCGGTTCATACGTCGCATTTCTACCGTGTCGAATGCAATTGAGACAATAGATAATGAGATGATTTGCCTCATTATCTTTTGTTTGAATTGCATTCGACACGGCAGAAATGCGACGTATGAACCGGGCCTTACTCTCTGAATCTCTTACTGTAATATTCAATCAATCCTTGATAACTGGCATCTTCCCTGATGAATGGAAATCTGCTAGAGTCACTCCATTGTACAAAAACTCCGGGAAGCGTAATGAGCCGACAAATTATCGACCAATATCTGTAATCCCAGTAGTAGCCAAAGTTTTTGAGCGAATAATTTATGACCAGGTATATTACTACCTAAGTAAGAATAGTCTTCTGACACGTCACCAATCCGGTTTCCGTTCTCTACATTCTACGGTTACGGCACTGCTTGAGGCTACCGATAGTTGGGCTATGAATATTGACCGTGGACTCATCAACGCTGTTGTCTTTTTAGACCTAAAAAAGGCCTTTGATACAGTTGACCACGAGATTTTGTTACGTAAATTGCAATATTATGGGATACGTCAGTCTATTTACAAATGGTTTGCCTCTTACTTAGATAACCGTACTCAAATTTGTCAAATTAATTGTTGTAAATCAACCCCGAGATCTTTGAAATGTGGCGTTCCCCAAGGAACAATCCTAGGACCACTACTTTTTCTATTATATATCAATGACTTACCAAATTGCTTACACTTTTCACAACCAAGAATGTACGCTGATGATACCAGCTTGACGTTTGCTAGTGCCGACGTCCATGATGTAAATGATTGTCTTAATTATGATCTAAACAAAGTGTACACTTGGTTATCAGTTAACAAGCTTACTTGAACCTGACAAAAACCGAGTTTATGCTAATTGCATCCAGACAGAAGTTATCGAATCTTTCAGATTGTCCTTCTCTAACTGTAAATAACATGACCGTGGAGCAGGTAGCATCAACTAAATCTCTCGGGGTCTGCATCGATCAAACTTTAAATTGGGAAAGTCATATAGAAAATATCTGCAAAAAGATTGCTTCTGCCATTGGTGCAATAAAGCGCATACGACATCAACTCCCTTTTAATATTGTAGCCTCGTTCAGCCTCACTTCGATTATTGTAGTGAGGTGTGGGGAAACTGTAACAAAGGCCTTTCTGATAGACTTCAAAAGCTTCAAAATCGGGCAGCTCGCATTTTGATGAAAGCTTCTTATGACAGTAATTTGAATGAATTGTTCCGGGCACTACGGTGGCGAGAACTCTGGCATCAAAGATTAGAAAAGAAATCTATTATGTTGTACAAAATATTACATGACATGACGCCTGAATATTTAAGATCTAGTTTTGTTTTTCGCGATAGTGTGAATTCCTATCATTTGAGGAATACTGAAAACGCACTAGCTCTTCCAAAACCCCGCACTGATTACCTAAAGAGAAGTCTTTCGTACAGTGGAGCTCAGTTGTGGAACAGTTTACCCCCGGAATTAAGACAAGCGACTTCCTTGAGAGATTTTAAAAATAAATTGAGTCGCCACAGTTTTAAGTAAGTTTTAAGTAAGATTTTAAACACGGCCTCCAAGAAAAGCAGCCTTTTGTTTTTTGTTTTTTTTAATTTTTTATTCTCTTGTGATTGTAATTAAGTAGATAGAGAGTTAGTTGATAATAATTAATTAAGCTGATGGAAATACCGTGTATAAATAAAGTTATCTTATCTTATCTTATCTTCCGCGTTTCCGGCGTTGAAGCAGACTGAACAACGGTACAAAGCCTAACTTTGCCCCCAAAAAGACACCCAAAAAAGTAACTTAGGAGGGATTTCCACTACGCTCTTCAATTTGGTTTTGAAGGAAAAGGTGGAGAGCAAGGGGCCTTAAATTAGAGAAGGCTTCATAATTTTCTTCAGATAATGAGGGGGACTTATTAGAGAAGGGGCTTATCAAAGAGGGGACTTATTAGAGAAGGGGCTTATCAAAGAGGGGGCTAAATGAATTAAATTAATTAAATTAGAGAGGGCTTCATAATTTTCTTCAGATAATGAGGGGGACTTATTAGAGATAGGGGCTTATCAAAGAGGGGGACTTATTAGAGAAAGGACTTATCAAAGAGGGGGACTTATTAGAGAAGGGGCTTATGAAAGAGGGGGGCTTATTTGAGAGGGGCTTATCAAAGAGGGGACTTATTAGAGAAGGGCTTATCAAAGAGGGGGCTTATTAGAGAAGGGGCTTATCAAAGAGGGGGGCTTATTTGAGAGAGGGCTTATCAAAGAGGGGACTTATTAGAGAAGGGGCTTATCAAAGAGGGGGACTTATTAGAGAAGGGGCTTATCAAAGAGGGGGACTTATTAGAGAAGGGGCTTATCAAAGAGGGGGCTTATGCACTGCTTTTTTAGCCAATCAGAATTGAGGAATTTTTTCGTGTATATTATTACAAACGTAAAAGACTAAATTTACGATTCAAGGCATCAACAATAAAATATATATATGATTCTTACCACAATCATTCTTGCCGACGTGTCGTCGACAGTATTCACCTCAGTGTTAAACTGTTCCAAATCTCTGGGGCGTCGTAACTGCAGGACTTCAATCCATAAGTTGTAGTGTAGACTCTTGGTACATCAAGTTTGTTAATTCCCTTAACATTTATGAGGGTCCCCCAGGGGGGGTCTGTGTTCCCGTGTTCCCTTCAAAATTTTAACTCTGTTCCCTTGTTCCCGTCCAAAATTACACCTTGTTCCCTTGTTACCCTTTCAAGATTAAATTTTATCTCTTATTCTTTGCATATACGTCCTAATTAACCAATCTGAACAAAACAAAATAACTGATTGAAGGTCTACAGTGTTGCTGATAAATTTTGATCATTATTTCTGTGATATTTTTGACTTTGTGAAAGTATTTCGTAACAAAACAGCAGAAAATCTTCTATCACCCCCACGTTTATGTAAAAATCGTAGGGCCTTGTAATTTTTTGTGTTTGTTCCCCTGTTCCCTAACCTATTTGATGTTCCCTTGTTCCCTACGATTTTTTTGCTTTGTTCCCGTGTTCCCATTGCCAAATTTCCCGTGTTCCCTTGTTCCTCAAAAACCCCTGGGGGACCCTCATTTATTGTGCCTACTGCACTAAGCAGTGCCCTCTATGCTTCTATGTCATAAGTTGTTTGTCCGAAAGATAGGCCCTCAACGCGTGCATGAAGCCATATGCACTCACAGAATGCCTGTATATTTTTTATGTTGGCTCTAAATACATTTAGCAATTCTTAATGTATTTTGATGCTAAATTATTTAGCGTCTTGTTTTCTCCTGTTTGCTATACTTGGCATGTGGGCCTTCTTTAATAGTGGTATGCGGAAGATTTGTCACCAAATATAAATTAATCTAAGTGCTTTGTCATTTAACGTTTCCGAAACGTTAAATGAAAAAGACCTTAGATTAATTGATATTTACTTATTTGCTTGCAAGCTTGTCTTGATTTCTTCTCCCACAGAGTCGCCATACTTCTGTGCAACACAGGAATTAGGAAGTGTGATAGAATAAAAGCTCCATACAGGGTTCCTACCGCATTTGTTAGCAATATCTTTTCCTTTCGGCTCATTACCCCCAGCGGCTTGGTGACTTTTCTGCAGTCACTTGATCTTTGAATATTAGCTGATTCTGATCTGATCAACTTGAACTCCAAGTAAGGTTAGCTTTTGTTCGTTAGGCATACTCTCGTTTTCAATGCCGGGAGATTTCAAGTTGTGGTTTGTTCCTTTTCAGGCTTTCTTTGGCCACCAGACATAATTTTGCTCTTCCGCATTGGATTTAGTTCCCGGGGGCGGAACTAGGGAAAGGGTGCAGGGGGTGTGCACCTCCCCCCCCTCCCCACCCGACCGAGATGACCTGCGGCTTTCTAATATAACTCGTATTGTGCAAAAAAGAAAGAAAGAAAGAAAGAAATTTGTGGTTTATTTGCGTTGAAGTAAAACATGGTGCACCCCCTCCTAAGAAACATCCTGGATCCGCTCTTGCCCTGAGTTCCCAAGATCACAGAATGGCTGTTCAAAATATTTTCACAGATGTAAGGAGCATCTGGATGATTGTAACAATAACAATAGTAACAATAATATGAGAAGTGATCTCCACCAATATTTTGTTTCAAATTCCGTCATGGAGAACTTTCATTTTTCATTTCTTATCATTATGCGCATATGCATTCTCTCACTAATTACTCGGGCTGCCCGCGTCTCGCGCGGCGCCCGAGTCTAAGATTACCGACGGTTCTTCATTTTCGTCGTCGAGTATCATCCACAAAGCTCACTTGCGGCGTTTCTGCGCAAGCGCTAACTATTTTTAACAGAGTTATGCTTGTTGTCACGTATCGGAAAATGTCGATTCACCTTGTGTCTTTGAAGTCTGAACAAACAATATGTTAAGAGAAGTGTCTATGCAAATATAATAATAATAATAATAACCTTTATTTACCCTCGGTAGTATTTATAGCACAAAGGCTAGTGGGGCCGAGCAAATACAGAAACAAATTAAATCAACTGAACTGAAATCAAATGAAATCAAATCAAATGTTGGTTTTTGGGGAGAGGGGAAAACCGGAGTACCCGGAGAAAAACCTCTCGGAGCAGAGTAGAGAACCAACAAACTCAGCCCACTTATGACACCGAGTCCGGGAATCGAACCCGGGACACATTGGTGGAAGGCGAGCGCTCTCACCACTACGCCAGCCCTGCTCCTTGCAAGTTCAACGGCGAGAAGAAAGCTTTTAACCTGAGTAAACTTAACTCCAGATGGACTGCCGTGTTTCCTCGTGTCTGCTTCAGTAGACTGCGAGTAGTCTCTAATTTTGGCGATGGATTGTGGGGCGGGCGAACGACACGTGCGCCTCGCGAAGTTGCGAGGAGACGCGTGATTCGGAAGTGTAAATCTCATATCAACAGCAAGAATGATGCCTGTTGTCACGTATCGGAAAACGTCGATTCACCTTGTGTCTTTGACGTCTGAACAACTAATATGTTAAGAGAAGTGTCTATACGAATGTTTGCAAGTTCAACAGCGAGAAGAAAGCTTTTAACATGACCAAAATTTAACTCCAGATGGACTGCCGTGTTCCCCGTATCCTCTCCATTGAGATGTACATTTTGTTGAATAACTCAAGTACGGGATATCACACACCCCTGAGACTTTGACAAGTAGTTTATTTACTACTTTCCCACAATATCTCAATTTCTGGACTTTAATTTTTGAATGATAAGCGATTAGTTTTTACAAATGTACTAGCGAAACTGTCCTGATACGTTCCTTTCTTTTGTTTCAAATGACCCTGGATTGACGTATTTGTAAACAGTTTCACTCTGCTAATTAATTTTCTACTCACATTTCACCGAGACTCCATTAACGTTTATGTGAAAAAATCCTACATCGTTCGATAAGCGTTTCTTTTCTCAAACAATTATCCATCGACGCGAAAACAAGTGTGCTTAGTTTTTTTTGGAATCAATACACTATTTTTATCACCTTGCATAACGATAAACCTCTGTGGCCTAAAGGTCATTGTTCCTGCCTGTGACGCAGCTAACCCGGGTTCGATGTCTTTTAGTGGTATATATCACGGGCTTTATTTTTTCTGTTTCTCTTTTTCTTGTTCTTTTAGAAATATTTTTTACAAGTGTTATAATTATTGTTCTATTATTGTTCTATTATTATTGTTCTATTATTGTTCAATGGTTGGCTGTATTTTAGAGGAATATATGTTGATAGGGGTCTAAAGAAATAGACTCCAACACAAGCTAAACACAATGCGTCCGAAGTAAGAAAGACAGACTTCCCTCTATTCTTTTGTTTAGCACTAAGTTAGGGATACAATACTGTTTTTTGCAAGCCCGAGTTTAGGCTAATTGTAGCCTCTTGTTAAACTTAAGACCCCTTTCAACCTCGTTCCCAGGGTCTCTCGAGCTCCTCTTCCAGCCCCTTGGAGCGAGAGAGAAGAGGGGGCGGGAAGAGGAGAGACCCTGGGAACGAGGTTGGACCCCTTCGCACTGATCAGGTGCCAAATGGGTGGTAGCCTGCGTAGCTGGTTGTAAGGCGCGCGGAGGAGGCGGCGAAGCCGCAATAAATACCGCCTACCAGAAAACCAGGGTTTTTGAATGGCAGCCCAGTTTTATCACCTCAACTGACAGAATAGATAATGACAGGCCTGCACAGACTCCCCTAGCCCCTCGTGGTTTTTGGTTGCGGCGCTCTTAAGCCTTTGTTCAAATTTTCCCTCCAACGAGCATATCTTTGAGAGCTTTAACTCTCTTATATGATATATATCGGAGGCTTTGTGTAGATATTTTTCAGCAACGGCTGATTTTTTATTTAAGCCCAGTTTTTCATTAATTAACAATTATTCACCGAAGTGGAGGAGAATAGTGGTGGATATTTACCTAGCCGCGAAGCGGCGAGGTAAATATCCACCACTTTCACCGACACTGAGGTTAATAATTGTTTTAGTATATACCGCACAAGCTGAATAATTAGCGGACCAAAATATTACTTTATGTGTGACAATATATCAACAAGCGGTCGGAAATTGTAAAATCTCGCGCGCCAGCTGCTCGGAGGTGAATAGTACTTGCTAATCACCTCCGAATTAACCAATCAGAGCGCGCGAAAAGCACTATTCACTTGTGTGGTATACACTAATGCTTGTTAGTATATACCACACAAGTATACCACTCAAGTGAATAGTGCTTTTCGCGCGCTCTGATTGGTTAACTCGGAGGTGATTAGCAAGTACTATTCACTTCATTGCTACCCTGTGCAAAGAACGCAAAGCGCGAACGAAAACACAACGACACATATGGAGTGTGACTCTTGCTGGGTACATAATGGACACAGTGGACCAGCGCGTGCTTTATTGACAAGATGTCTTAGTAATACAGTACAAAAATACAAATGAAGTTAACAGTAATATCAGAAAATTACAGAAACAATATAATTTCTACATAAACTTAAATAATATGGAACGCGAGAGAAAGTAGAATCAAAGGAATGATACACTACTCGGTACGCAAACCCGGGATAAAAAAAAAAACAATGGGACAAAAAAACCGGGAACGTACTCCTCGATCAAATGCAGTGTATCGAGCTCCGAGGATTAGAGCTTTAGACTAAGGAACTAATAATAAGTTTGGTCACCGACAAGACAACGGCTGTCCAAAATAAGTAAGTAAGTAAGTAAGTAAGTAAGTAAGTATAACTTTGTTTAAACAGGATAGCCCATTCAGCTCAAAGGCTGGTATCCATAGGGGCCCTGTTTAAACAACATCAGGTAAAAAATACAATTTATGTGTATAGAACGTGTTTTTCCCAAAATTCGATTTCACCTTAGGTAACAGTAACTTACTGCTCTGCCTTGTGGAATAGCTATGAACGTTCGAAAATCTAATGAAAAATGCTGAAAAATAACTCGGAGTTAATGAATTTAGACAGAGAAAAACAAGCCTGGCCTTATGATAAGAGCCCCTCTTGGAAAGATTCGACCAACGTAAATCATTCATTGCCTCAGAGGAACGTGTACAACACGTAATTATTCGCGCAGATCTATGTTGTAGACGCTATCTCGCCAAAAGGCGAGATAGCAATAACGCTCCTACGTTATAATCAAATGTAGTTACGTAACCTCTATTGAACGACTGACTAATTAAGAACAAAAGGTTGACACAAATGTGAAAAGAATGCTACGAACCGTAATGAAACAGCTTTTCAACTACACGTTGTTACGTTGAAAAGCATATGTTGTCATAAGTGAGTTTATAGGTTAACTGATATTATTTAACTTTTTTCGGCGGGACGGGCGGTTTCGATTCTTTCCGAATCTCTTCAACTGCTGTTGATAGACAACGTAGCTGTGGCGATTTGTAGGGAAAGATAGAGTAGTTTCTCAATTTCGTTCCTGACTAAGCAATTGATTGGTGATGGAAACCGCCATTATTTTTACAAATGGTTTGTCATATGCAAAGCAAAGTGTCCCTTGGGAAGCATGCGGGGGATCATCTAACATTTGATTGACGTGTCTACCTCTCTCGACCAATCCGCTTTTCCTGTACACTGGTGTGCGGACCATTCAAAAAACCTAGGGTTTTCGGGCAGGCGGTGTTTCAAACGCCTCCTCCCCATTCTCCTCACGGCTTCGCCTCTCGCTTTCAGCGGCTCTTTACGGGACCACAAACCGCCAGCTACGCAGGCTAAATTGGCGGCGTTCTCCCAAACACTCCCTCTTTGGGCAGCCCGTTTTCAAAGAAGCTTATCATGAAGATAAGACAAAACCGCTTCCTTCAGTTATTATGAAAGACGGTCTCCAAACTAGAAAAGTCATGTCTCTAAACTCAGAGCTGTTTCACTCCTCTCTGAAAGTTTGATAACAAAATTTCCGTTAAGTGTTGCAACCTACAAGGAGGTCATATAAGTTAATGTGACGTGAGGCTGAATTCAGGCCCAGTATTCCTTACAGCTTCCTCATAGCTGGGTAGCCGTTGCTCTAAATCATCGTTTTCATTTCGTTCCCGCTCTGGGTTGGACGCCAGCAGGTTGTATGGCGGAGGGGCAACAAACTGGTCTGGGAATTCGTAATTTGCATTTCCTTGCCATTGTGTTTCCAGTGAGCAGTACGATGGAGGAGCATCAGCTTGTAATGGAAAGTCGCCATCAGTGCGGTATACCCCGTTTGTGCTTGATCTTGAGGCAATTTCCCATTCCACCGTTTCATGTTCATCAGTTCTGACAGGCGGTGCTACTTGAACCGCTGGATTTGCATTTGTATTTGCATTTCGAGCAAGGAACGGCATGATCATTTGTCTAGCTCTCTTTTTCCAACTCGTAAAAGAACAAGAGACACACAACAAGCAAGCTGTAAGAATTAACACTGAAATAATTATCAACAATATTGACTTATAATTTAGTAAGGACTCGAGCTCGCCACCGCTTGATTCACTGCCGCCCGTACAAGTCTTTTTACCACTGCACATGTCGTTTCTTTCACACTTTTGACTGGCATCGACGGAATAGGCGGAAGATAAAAGTTGACGTTTTCGGATAGTGTTACTGCTCCTTTCACAGACGTCAGGTAGATGTTGTGCGCCGATGAAGAGAGCTCCTTGTTTATTGATATGAGGCAAACCCAGCTGCTATCATAAGGATGAAACCGTTTAAGCAGCTCTCGAACCTAAGCTCATTTACAAAAACAAAACAAAAACGATTCGTTCGTTCACAGTAACGTCACTGTTTAGAAACGCCAGTTACAAATAACACATCCCGTGAGGTCCTTTTGACTTGTTTCTTGAAGAAAATGGCAGGAAATTATGTCGTCGAAGAAACCGAAAAAAAGGAATGAGTTTCGCACCAACGGCAATTTAGATCGAAAGTCAGAAACGCTAATCAGAATCTCCTGCTGCGTTTAAACTAGAATGGACGGCGGACTCCAACAACTTCCGCGTTTCCAGCGTTGAAGCAGACTGAATAACGGTACAAAGCCTAACTTTGCCCCCAAAAATACACCCAAAAAAGTCACTTGGGAGGATTTTCCATTACGCTCTTCAATTTGGTTTAGAAGGAAAAGGTGGGAGAGCAAGGGGGCCTTAAATTAGAGAGGGCTTCATAATTTTCTTCAGATAATGAGGGGGACTTATTAGAGAAGGGGCTTATCAAAGAGGAGGGCTTATTAGAGAAGGGGCTTATCAACGAGGGGGGCTTATTAGAGAAGGAGCTTATCAAAGAGGGGGGCTTATTAGAGAAGGGGCTTATCAAAGAGGGGGGCTTATTTGAGAGGGGGCTTATAAAAGAGGGGGGCTTATTTGAGAGGGGACTTTATAGAGAAGGGGCTTATCAAAGAGGGTGGTTATTTGAGATGGGGCTTATCAAAGAGGGGGCTTATTAGAGAAGGGGCTTATCAAAGAGGGGGGCTTATCAAAGAGAGGGGCTTATTAGAGAAGGGGCTTATCAAAGAGGGGGCTTATTTGAGAGGGGGCTTATCAAAGAGGGGGCTTATTAGTGAAGGGGCTTATCAAAGAGGGGGACTTATTAGAGAAGGGGCTTATCAAAGAGGGGGGCTTATTTGAGAGGGGCTTATAAAAGAGGGGGGCTTATTTGAGAGGGGGCTTATCAAAGAGGGGGACTTATTAGAGAAGGGGCTTATCAAAGAGGGGGACTTATTAGAGAAGGGGCTTATCAAAGAGGGGAACTTATTAGAGAAGGGGCTTATCAAAGAGGGGGGCTTATTAGAGAAGGGGCTTATCAAAGAGGGGGGCTTATTAGAGAGGGGACTTAATAGAGAAGGGGCTTATCAAAGAGGGGGGCTTATTAGAGAGGGGACTTAATAGAGAAGGGGCTTATCAAAGAGGGGGGCTTATTAGAGAGCGAGCTTATCAAAGAGGGGGGCTTATTAGAGAAGGGGCTTATCAAAGAGGGGGGCTTATTTGAGAGGGGGCTTATCAAAGAGGGGGACTTATTAGAGAAGGGGCTTATCAAAGAGGGGGACTTATTAGAGAAGGGGCTTATCAAAGAGGGGAACTTATTAGAGAAGGGGCTTATCAAAGAGGGGGGCTTATTAGAGAAGGGGCTTATCAAAGAGGGGGGCTTATTAGAGAGGGGACTTAATAGAGAAGGGGCTTATCAAAGAGGGGGGCTTATTAGAGAGGGGACTTAATAGAGAAGGGGCTTATCAAAGAGGGGGGCTTATTAGAGAGCGAGCTTATCAAAGAGGGGGGCTTATTAGAGAAGGGGCTTATCAAAGAGGGGGGCTTATTTGAGAGGGGGCTTATCAAAGAGGGGGACTTATTAGAGAAGGAGCTTATCAAAGAGGGGGGCTTATTAGAGAGGGGACTTATTAGAGAAGGAGCTTATCAAAGAGGGGGGCTTATTAGAGAGCGAGCTTATCAAAGAGGGGGGCTTATTAGAGAAGGGGCTTATCAAAGAGGGGGGCTTATTTGAGAGGGGGCTTATCAAAGAGGGGGACTTATTAGAGAAGGGGCTTATCAAAGAGGGGGGCTTATTTGAGAGGGGGCTTATCAAAGAGGGGGACTTATTAGAGAAGGGGCTTATCAAAGAGGGGGGCTTATTAGAGAAGGGGCTTATCAAAGAGGGGGCTTATTAGAGAAGGGGCTTATCAAAGAGGGGGGCTTATTTGAGAGGGGGCTTATCAAAGAGGGGGGCTTATTAGAGAAGGGGCTTATCAAAGAGGGGGGCTTATTTGAGAGGGGGCTTATAAAAGAGGGGGACTTATTAGAGAAGGGGCTTATCATAGAGGGGGACTTATTAGTGAAGGGGCTTATCAAAGAGGGGACTTATTAGAGAAGGGGCTTATCAAAGAGGGGGCTTATTAGAGAAGGGGCTTATCAAAGAGGGGGCTTATTTGAGAGGGGGCTTATCAAAGAGGGGACTTATTAGAGAAGGGGCTTATCAAAGAGGGGGACTTATTAGAGAAGGGCTTATCAAAGAGGGGGGCTTATTAGAGAAGGGGACTTATCAAAGAGGGGGCTTATTAGAGAAGGGGCTTATCAAAGAGGGGGGCTTATTAGAGAAGGGGCTTATCAAAGAGGGGGCTTATTAGAGAAGGGGCTTATCAAAGAGGGGGCTTATTAGAGAAGGGGCTTATCAAAGAGGGGGTTTATTTGAGAGGGGGCTTATCAAAGAGGGGGGCTTATTTGCAAGGGGGCTTATCAAAGAGGGGGGCTTATTTGAGAGGGGGCTTATTAGAGAAGGGGCTTATCAAATAGGGGGGCTTATTAGAGAAGGGGCTTATCAAAGAGGGGGGCTTATTAGAGAAGGGGCTTATCAAAGAGGGGGTTTATTTGAGAGGGGGCTTATCAAAGAGGGGGGCTTATTTGCAAGGGGGCTTATCAAAGAGGGGGGCTTATTTGAGAGGGGGCTTATCAAAGAGGGGGCTTATTAGAGAAGGGGCTTATCAAATAGGGGGGCTTATTAGAGAAGGGGCTTATCAAAGAGGGGGGCTTATTAGAGAAGGGGCTTATCAAAGAGGGGGGTTTATTTGAGAGGGGGCTTATCAAAGAGGGGGGCTTAGTAGAGAAGGGGCTTATCAAAGAGGGGGGTGATTTGAGAGGGGGCTTATCAAAGAGGGGGGCTTATTAGAGAAGGGGCTTATCAAAGAGGGGGGCTTATTTGAGAGGGGCTTATCAAAGAGGGGGGCTTATTAGAGAAGGGGCTTATCAAAGAGGGGGTTTATTTGAGAGGGGGCTTATCAAAGAGGGGGGCTTATTTGCAAGGGGGCTTATCAAAGAGGGGGGCTTATTTGAGAGGGGGCTTATCAAAGAGGGGGCTTATTAGAGAAGGGGCTTATCAAATAGGGGGCTTATTAGAGAAGGGCTTATCAAAGAGGGGGGCTTATTAGAGAAGGGGCTTATCAAAGAGGGGGGCTTATTAGAGAAGGGGCTTATCAAAGAGGGGGCTTATTAGAGAAGGGGCTTATCAAAGAGGGGGGCTTATTAGAGAAGGGGCTTATCAAAGAGGGGGGCTTATTAGAGAAGGGGCTTATCAAAGAGGGGGGCTTATTAGAGAAGGGGCTTATCAAAGAGGGGGGCTTATTAGGGAAGGGGCTTATCAAAGAGGGGGGCTTATTAGAGAAGGGGCTTATCAAAGAGGGGGGCTTATTAGAGAAGGGGCTTATCAAAGAGGGGGGCTTATTAGAGAAGGGGCTTATCAAAGAGGGGGGCTTATTAGAGAAGGGGCTTATCAAAGAGGGGGGCTTATTAGAGAAGGGGCTTATCAAAGAGGGGGGCTTATTAGGGAAGGGGCTTATCAAAGAGGGGGGCTTATTAGAGAAGGGGCTTATCAAAGAGGGGGGCTTATTAGAGAAGGGGCTTATCAAAGGGTTTATTAGAGAGGGGACTTAATAGAGAAGGGGCTTATCAAAGAGGGGGCTTATTAGAGAAGGGGCTTATCAAAGAGGGGGGCTTATTTGAGAGGGGGCTTATCAAAGAGGGGGGCTTATTAGAGAAGGGGCTTATCAAAGAGGGGGGCTTATTTGCGAGGGGGCTTATTTGAGAGGGGGCTTATCAAAGAGGGGGGCTTATTTGCGAGGGGGCTTATCAAAGAGGGGGCTTATTTGAGAGGGGGCTTATCAAAGAGGGGGGCTTATTGGAGAAGGGGCTTATCAAAGAGGGGGGCTTATTGGAGAGGGTGTTAACAGAGGATTTGCGGCCCGAACTTTAAGCCATGGAATTCTGACGATTTCCAGAAGAAAGAAAAAAACTACCCAGAGGTGAGGTGTGTAGCATTCATCCTTGCTCACAAGCAAAAGAATAAAGCACACACAGTCAATTGTGTCAGGGTAGCAAGACAGCATGAGCTGCTAACAACCCAACAGAATTTCAAGTTTGTGTGTAACTAGACTTTATTAAAGGCACACATCTTTTGAACCTGAACTGCTGGTGTTGGTCCTAGGGGTGTCACCCTTAGAGAGTCCACTCCGTTTTGAGTTCTTACCACATTATTTGCCCTTCAAAAAAATAACTAATTTTGTAAAAAGTTTCCCTGTAATATCATTACAGTGCATGTTTAAAACACGTGAACAAAGATGTTTACACAAAATAATTCTCAATAGTTTATGAATTAAAGTATATTTAATATGCTCACCTACAGTAAGTGAACAATTTGGCTGAAGTTGAACTCAAGCTTTGAATTAATGTTTCTTGCCTATGGAAACAACACCAACAGAACAGTTGAGGCTAGGCTAAAAAAAGGACCAAACCTTACACCAAATATCAGATACACTAACTACTAACTTGAAAGTATGTCTTACACACTGAACGTAAGCCTTTTGCAAGTAATCTATCAAACACAAGGAAGAGTATTTCATCAGATATGCAAAACACAATGACAAGTGGGTTGAAAAAAAAATACACTAGTCTTCTTAACTGGCCATAAGGTGTTTGGTTATAATGATGAAACATTCTTGATGTAGGTTCTCAAACAACTGGCAATATTTTTCTTCTTGGAGAAAATCAAACCACATGTTGTGACTTAATTACTGTTGTATGCTTCCATTTCTCTTCCGAGGAGTGATGAACATCGCTAAATATTCCTAGGGGTTGGAAGAACTTAAAAGTTAAATGTTTAAAAGAAAAGAAATAAATCAGTACATGATTTCTGGAGGGCAGGGCCTAATCCAGAAACCCCTATGCTGGAGGACTATGAATATTTTCTACAACAACTCTTTATCAAACACAGGAGAAATGGATTTTCATTTCAGATAGACAGCACTTGAGGTGAGTAATGCCAGCTTACACTGGATCAACCACTGGGAATAAATCTTCACAAACCCCATTCACCAGCATTCTTCTAACAGCTCTGTCCAAGCTGGGAACATCGGCTATACCTGCAAGATGAAAACACGATTTTGCCATTAGTACTCGTGTTAATCAATCATGCTTATGTAAGATGTGATGGTCAGATCACTGCAGGTATATATGCAAATTCAGCAGCTGCTTTATTCTATTGTGTAAACATTTCATTTTGCATTCAATTTTAAACATAATATTTTCCTTGTGGTGTCAACTAGACATGTTTAGCATGACAACTATATATTGACCAGACAAAAACATTGATTACAATTCAAAGAAAAAAAATCACTTGAAACTTGTTAAGATGGGAAAGGTTAATTTCAAGGGGAAATACCTGAAATACCTTTTATGGTTTTTAATAAGTCAGTGAGGATTTCTGTAAATAAATTATGTACATAAGAATTAAACACAACAAAGTTGAGGCCAATAATATTCTCAATTCTTAATTAAAACATAGTTTATTTATTCAACATAGTATAAAAAGTTTAATTTTGCAGATAGCACGTTTTAAGCCTCATAGCATTAATTTACTCTTGTTGCACTAGATTTTTTGTTTTTTACTATGTTTTACTACTGGATTTTATGAAAAACAAAATGGTATAATTTTCAAATAACTCTGGAGTTTACAATGATAAAACTGATATTACTTCAAACAGACTTATATACCAGTATTTCTGTTATATAAGTATGCTTTCTTTTATACAGATTTCAAGGAATAAGTTTGCTCCTGATATGAAAAGTTCTTCATTGGAAATTACCTTTTGCATTTACTCGCAAAAAAATGGTTTGAAAAAAAAAAATGTGGACAAAATATTGATTTTGTCACCAGCACACAAAGTTTCCAGTGTTCCTGAAATTTCTAACATCTATTGTTGCACCTGCATAGTAATATTCAGCTTAAATAAACAGCTAGCAGTGTTTTGCCTTCAGTGTTAATTTTCTCTGTACTACTTGCATTTCTGCCAAAAATAAATATGAGAAAATGACCTCAGTTGTGGTTGACAAAATGATAACCAATGTTATAACAAATCATCTGAGATCAAAGCCTGATAACAAGTAAGAAATTTAATTCCAGCTACCAAAATTACACATACAGCATAGCCTTGTGACTGCAGTGTGCTTTTCAACAATTGGGTTTAAAATATTTATTTTGAATTGTATCCACAACTGAAGAAAACAAGACATGATTAAGGTGAGAACTCTTACCACTGCACAACCTTGCTCCCTCAAGATGCTTTGTTGCAAACGAATTTCAAACTGAAGCCATATCAACAAGCAAAAACATTGCCTTGCTGTCTTAAGTAAGCAGTCTGTTTTATTTCTTTCACACAAAATGATCCACTGTGCACTAATCAGACATTCACCCCATGAAAGACATTATCTAGGTAGGAGACAAGAATTAAAATTTGGACTATCTGAACAGAGCAGAATCTTGAGAGCCTAAAACCAGCAGACAGCTTTCCCACCTTTAGTCATCACATTACTACTTTAACAGCAGCTAGAAATTCACTAGTTCAGCAAATGAATAGAAAGGAAAATGGATCATGGTCCAGTTCACAAAGACATCCCTGAATCTGATCAATACAAAAAGATGCTGAACCAAGTTAACAGCTATGACAACAATTGTACAGTATATCTAACACTCAATTACAACCGCTTTCTCAAATCCAGTCTTTGTGAGCATAGCCTCCATTCTCCTAGTGTGGTTGGAGGTCAAGTGCAGATGCTTGTTTTCATTTTGAATGCAAGTCCCAGGGTTTTCCGTTAAGTTTGTATAGGTAATCACATGATTTCGAGTGCAATTTGGAATAAATAAGCACGAGTACATTTTTTCAAAGACTCACAAAATTGCACGAGCCCGTAGGGCGAGTGCAATTTGTGGTCTTTGAAAAAATTTACAAGTGCTTATTTATTCCAAATTGCACGAGAAAAATCATGTGATTACTTATTAATAATATACATGAAAAAATTGCGAGATAGCTTCTTAACGTTGCAGAAGCAATGCAACGAACTTAGGTGAACCAAAACAACAGTTTTCTCGATGTTTTTAAAGCGTTTTTAGCTGTAAAAACTGGCTAAACAATTACAGGCTATAGCTATAAGACTACTTTGTTTGCTAGGTGTCTATCAAGCGCTGTAATCATTACCTTCAGGCTTTCTAGTTAGTTATCTTCGCCTTGTTTGTCCTTGTCTGTTTATTAATCTCGGCGTCACTCCATCAACGGACTCGTAATTCCAATTACGTTGGTAATTCCCTTCTCTGGACACCACTGTTTCCAAACAGACAGCTAAAATACAGTGCTTTTCGCAGCCGTTTCTCCTTTTTAGAACTGTTTTGCAGCTTCTCTGCTGTTATTGTGGTCACGAAGAAAGAAAACCTGCTCAAAAAGCCAGCCATTGTTTTGGCTCGCTGAGTTGCTTGCAGCTCTTCAGACTTTGTGCCATTCAGAGGCCGCATTTGATTGGCTCAATCGCAGCGCCTTTTGTTTATCAACCAATCAGAATCCTCAGTTTTTTACCTTGTTTTGCACTGTATTTCCTTTTTTCTGCACCGGTGTTTCCTAAAAACTGCATTTCTCTTAGCCAATCAGAATCGAGAAATTTTTTCATGTATATTATTAAGTTGGTAATGGTAATGGATTTATATACCGCACATATCACATAGTTTCATGGCGGTTTACAATGCTTCTCTAGGTTGAGATCAGACATCAGCCTGTAAAGGTGCCTCTGGCAGCCACTATCAGCTGCTATCAGTCCATATTTGATCTCCCCCACCCACCCTTAAAATAGAGGGCATTGCCCTACACAGGGTAGGTATTTAAGGTTATTTTTGTCCTAAACAGGGTCAGGGTTTCAAACCCCCAGCCCCGCCCCCCGGGTTGTGCCTGTGTGTATTTTGTGCACAGTCCCACTAATGAAATAAGCACAAACACAACTAGGCATAAGAAATGGAACACCTTTTCATGCACTCTTGTTTATGCAAGTGCTTATCTCACAATGGTCTCCAATTGATTTTTCTTACCCTTGTACCTGTGCTTTATGCTTGTCTTAGGTGGGTTCCCGGGGGGGGGGGGGGGGGTACTCGGGATTTCAAGTGACGGGGATGATCGAAAGATTCTTTTTGGGTTTGAAATTTTCGATTCCGGGATTTTATTGGGTACAAAAATTTGGGAAGTATTTTTTTGGGTAGCTAGGGGTTTCATTAGAAGCTGGCAACCGGCCAAAATCGCTGCCTACTTTGTCAGAATTTACCTCTTACCGCCGCCTACTTTGTCCATATTTTCACTCAAATTGTTAAAAAAATTTATCAGGTCGCCGCCTACTTTAGTTAGCTCAGACTGCTATTTCAAAACTTATTGAAAACCCTGGGTAGCTTGATTTCAGGGGGGATTTTTTTGGGGGTATTCTTTGTGTTATAGTTTTACCCCTTTCTGGAACTTTTAAGGGCCACAAAATTGGCATGGGATTTTTTTGGGTTTTGCTGGAAGCCCTAGGGATTTTTTTGGGACTTGACTTTTGGCTCCATTCAATCATCCCAGTCACTTGAAATCCCGAGTAACCCCCTGGGGGTGGGTTCCCCACTCAATTTCTCTTTTATGCGTGGGCTCATGCTTGCTGCTTATCACACAAGTGAACTCATATCTCACTGTACCATTAGCAAAATCCAGTGATTGTAGCCATTTGATTGTCTCCTTATTTTTGCACAAGTTAAGTGAGCAAAATTTGGCGAACCGAAAAACAACTGGAACGTGCACTAAAATTATAACCAGAAATTGTCGACATTCAAACTATCACTACATCTTCAAGCAATAACACAGGTGAAATGAGAGAATTCACAGGAACTCAGTTAGCACTCTAGTTTCAACGTGAGCACAAGTGATTTTATACCGAATTTGTAATCCAGTCTTTTAGGAAAGAGAAAGATAAGTTTCTTCCGTCTTCTCTCTTTCCATATCCTACGGAAAAAAAATTAACCTTTTAGAAGCAACAAGTATTAATACCTGTTCGTCAGATGTTTTTGAGGAAGTATCTCCAACTTGCTCTTCATCATACGGCGAAGGGGATGAAGCCTCTACTTCCAAATTACTGTCTAGTGTAAGTGAATCATACTCGGGCGGCGGTGTGCGAGGGTAATTATAAATAGTTCTTGCATGAATAGCTGCTCTTTCTCTAATCTGCTGCCTGTATATTGAGAATTCGCTAGCGCCGTTTCCCGAAGGTGAAAGCGATAGAGCAGAGTGGGGAGGTTGTGAATAATTCCCTCGGGAAAATCTTCGTCTTCGGTATCGTTTTACACAGCGATACGAGCCGTAGCCAACAACAGCGAGAAAGATCAAACCGCCGACAACTGAACCAACTATAATAACAACTCTGGGACCGAAATCAAAACTGACATGGAGCTGGCTGGATTCGTCATTAGCGACTGGACGTGGCGCTGGTTTGCACTGTCCAGACTCACATTCCTCGCCTTTCAAACAATCTTCATTCATATTACAGTGTTCAGGAAAATAGATGTCGTCCTCTTCGCAGCGATTGCGGAAGCAAATTTTCCCGTGGACGCAGCCATCTTGTGAAATACATCCACCGGGGCATTTCGACCATTGCTCGCATAAACCAGAACAACAGATGAAGGTTGAAGTGGAGTTGCGTTCGCATTCAATGTCTTCTGTGCACGCAAATGAGAATGATTGAATTTTTAAAAGATTGTCAAGAACTGCTAATAGAGTTAGAGCTAACAAAATAGCATTGCTGTACATCGCTGTACGTATCTTTGACCTTAATCCAAACCACTAGTGCGTCTGAGAAGTCAATATCTCAGTGGAACATTTGAGAAAGACTGGAGCTAGCGGGCCCTCGTTTTTTATTAGAGCCCAGTCCTCTGTTGCAGGTGAAGGTGATTTCTGTCTTTTGACAATTTCATATGTAACATGAAAACTAAAGGGAAGGTATTACGGAATTTCTTCTTTTCTATTGATACCTGCGGGTTCAAGTTTTTTTAGCGGGTTATTGTTTAAGAAAACGGTAAAAGACAAGCAAGGCTGGTTACACGGCTAGGAATATATATTTAAACCAATATTTCGGGAGGCACAGCCTTCCTTCATCAGGGTGTTACATATTATGACCCTAAGATGAAACGACGTTACAGTTTAAAAAAAGTTGTAGATGTAACATGATATTATAATAAAGGTAAACAATACAACGTAAATAAAAAACGTTACAGTTTGAAAATTTGAAAAAAACGTAACATGAAAACAAAAAGATAGGTATTATATTTATTCTTTTCTGTTGATACCTAACGATTCAAGAGTTTGACCTCTATCAATTAGGTATTCTTCTCTGGCTCTTCGTACACCGTCACGATTAGATTTGGACAGTTCTAGTGGAATTAGTTGCATGTCAGAAGCGCTGTGACCGTTAGAGAGAAAATGTTCTGATACTGCAGTGGATTTAGAGCTGTTGGTTTGTTTGTCGACTGTTCTACGATGTTCGTTGAAACGGTCCTTTAGTCGTCGTTTAGTTTCGCCTATGTATTGTTTGTGACCATGATTGCATTGTACCATGTATATGACATTTTTGGAATTACAGTCAATGTGATGTTTGATAAATCTAGTTTCGCCGGTGGAATGAAAAGTATAGGTTGTAAGTCCATCAGTTATGTAGTTGTATGTTAAACCATTTTTTGCCACAGCGAAAGGCACCAAGGGGTTGATTATTTTTAGCAGGTTTACGTAGTTTAGCACTGACCAATAGATCGTTAAGATTGTAAGAACGTCGGAAAGCAACAAGAGGGGCAGCCTTGAAAACGTCAGCGCAGCGGGGAGATGAAGATAAAAGTTGAAGTGTTTGTGAATAATAGATGATACGGAGCGAATAGCTGGATTGTATGTTATGACAAGGGTACACGTGTAGGCTGGTTAGTATCGGAATTGCGTTGTTTGGGGGCAAGTGCTTCGGTACGTGAAATGTTGTAAACGCGTTGTATTTCGTTGTTGAGGAAAGAGAGATTGTACCCACGTTTGTTGAGATAAGACTTAAGTTCGTTAAGACGGAGTGCGAAAGTTTCGTCAGAAGAGCAGATGCGTCGAAGTCTGTGAGCTAAACTGAATGGAATAGCTCTTTTGCTGTGTCTGGGATGGCAAGAGGATTGTAACAAGTAGAGATGTTTGTCAGTAGCCTTAGTGTAAAGATCAGTAGTGATTTTACCGTTGTTCAGTGACACGTTGACGTCCAGAAAGGGTATGGATGAGAAAGAATAATTGGAAGTAAATTTAATTGTAGGGTGAATGTTGTTGAGATACGTGGTGAAGGTGTTGAGATCGTCTACTGAGTGTGTCCATATCATGAAAATGTCATCTATGAAGCGCCACCAGGTATGCGGTTGGTGTGGGGCATGTGATAGAGCGTCTGTCTAGAGTTTGGCGAGAAAAAGATTGGCATAAGATGGTGCCATTCTAGTTCCCATGGCGGTGCCGTGTACCTGCAAGTAGTTCTTGTCGTCGAATGAAAAGTTGTTCATAGTGAGTATCATGCGTATGAGGTCACAGAGAGTTTCAGTGCCGATAGTGGAGGAAGTGCGTTTGCGTGTGTCGAGGAAGTAACGACATGCATTGATGCCTTCGTTATGGGGTATGTTGGTGTAGAGTGAAGAAACGTCAAGTGTAACGAGAATGGCATTGTGAATGATATATGAAATAAATCATACATGGCATTGTTGGGCAGTTGGCCGAGATTTTCGAGTTTGGAGTAAGGAAGTGAGTGGTGTCTTTTATGAATGATTGGGTAGTCTGTACGAGAGGTTTGAGATGATAGTCTACGAACTGTGAGATGCGTTCTGTTGGATGTGCATTACTACAAACAATAGGGCGTCCAGGGTTACCCAGTTTGTGAATTTTGGGTAAAATGTAAAAACGTCCGGTCTTAGTATCGGTTTGTTGAAAAAAACGTTTAGTGTCATCGTCAATGATTTGGTCACGGTGCATGCGTTGTACGTAAATACGTATGCGTTTTTGGATGTCATCAGTGATGTCCTTATCTAGAGTCTTGTAGAATTTGGTGTGGTTTAGCTGTCGTAGGCATTCGTTGATGTACCAATCCCGGTCCATGATAACTATACCGGATCCCTTGTCTGCTTGTTTAAGGCCCATAATGAAAATTCCCAGGAGCCGCTACGCGCTATGCTCGCGTGTGTATAACACCCAGGAATGGAGAGCCTAACGTACCGATCAAGATATACGAGTTTTCAAATCCAATAAGTCCCTTTGAAAACGTTTTTCTAGCACCCCAGAAGGACAAACACAACGCCTGTTCCTGGCCAAAATGTGCAAAAGGTCTGTACCTTGTTTCACGGACAAAAACCACCAATTGAACGCGTATAGTACAGTTTACAGTTTCTTTTGCCACATTTGTTATTTTAAATTACAAAATAAATATATATTAAACTGTAAGAGATATTAAATAATCAATAAAAGAAAAGCAAGGCGAGGATGCCCATATAGATACCATTAGGGCTTATTTGGGCAACAGGCACCTCAAGAAAAATACAAGTATAAAATGATAATTTAGGCGTGTCTTAATTAATTTGTAAGCACATTTAGGTTAAAAAGCAAGAACACAAACAAACAAACAAAATGAGGGGAAGTCAGTTCAGGAGGAAAGCTTTTAATTTAGGCTTTAATTGAGAAAAACTGTCAGCATTCTGAATTTCTGTATTGAAAGAATTAAACAATGTAGGACTTTGAAAGCGTATTGCAAACTGTCGGATATTTCAGTCTACAAGAAAATAAATAAAAGGCATTCGAGTTTCTAGTATTATACATTTCATTGAATGCATCAGGAAGGAGGCCTTTCTTAAAAGAAAACCATAAACTTTCCCATTTGAGATCGATAAATATCATTGAGTTTCAGAATTTTCGGCTGCTTAAATATTGGTTCAGTACGAGCATCAAATGCATTTGATATGATTCTTAAAACCTTTTTCTGAAGTAAAAAAATGCAATTTAGATTAGAAGGATACGTCGATCCCCATGCTGATATGTAGTA
>JAEMWC010000069.1:1242500-1370000 GCA_016490735.1 Pachyseris speciosa
AATTTCGACCGCACTTTGATCGAAACCCGGCAAAAACTTTCAGTTCTTTGTCTGTTTACAGGATTCGTTTGATGTTAACTGCAGTCTGACCGTTGAAGGCAGCATTTTCGCCTCTTTTTGACGGCGCAGTAATTATTTTTCACCAACCAAATAAACACAGCTGTTTCAGACATTTTCTAATCTTTTCCTTCTTCATACTCTTGTTTTTCTTGTTCTTCGTCTTCCTCGCTTATGGGAGGCAATCCATTAGTCACAATAACAACAGAAATCAGCATATCCTCGTCTCTCTCCCTTGATCCATGATTTGATGCATGATTTTTCCGATTCCCAGGCAATGACTTGTCTTCCAATGGAGTCCCTTGACTCTCGCCTTTTAATAGTGGAGAAGAGTTCTTGTTTATGCCGCGAGATGGCTCGATGCCGAGGCTCCTTAACTTCCACTTAGCTTCTCGCGACTTCATCGACTTTCGTTCGCTTTTCATTCTGCTCAAACAACAACAAAACAAGCAAGAGAACATAAGAACGCCGATGATTGTCACGATTGCGAGGAGAGCCGGGTCTAGCGGCAAAACACTACTTGGACACGTTCGATTGCGACATTGCATTTTCCAGTGGTGAGAACAGTTCAAGTCAACTTCACACGACATGTTGGCGCAAGAATGACCCGATAAACACCCACAAAAGCCTTCAATACATCTCTCGATCCTCGACCCATTGCAGTCGTCATCTTTTTCGCACGTTCGTTTACAAGTACGTACAGTGATGCAGACAGAACCGCAACAAGTTTCCGAGTTCGAGCATGTGTTGCGGTCCTCAGAGCAAGCTAGACTCGCGTCCAACCTAACTCCGCTGAAAATCAACAGCAGCGCGAAAGCCGTAGCATCGCTGGCTGGCATCATCTTGTGATGACAATAAGTGTCGTCCGCCAACTGCTGTCCATGAAGTTATTCCCTTTGAGCAAACACACGCACGCTTTGCTCATTTACACACTAACATGACAAGTGGCAACAAAGCGGTTTTCGCAACCACGCAGGTGTTAATAACAGGAAATAATAGATATGCAAATAATAATAGGCTTATCAATCAGCACTGTGCTTCTGTTCGAAAATGGGTTTCGGAAGTACACGGTCACCTTAAATAATAGCGCCTGATCGCCAATACACTTCTGACACTCGCTGTGTATAAACAGCTTTTGAGCTCGCGCGCGCGGTTGTATAACCCATTTATCTGCGGTCGCCTTTTGAAAAGAGAATCAAAGAACCGTTGAACAAAGCTTTGAACTTACGAGACATCTAGACATTTTGAAGTGTCTGTAACGCTCTGCCGCGTACTGGCTTTCGTATCACGGGGTTATACAGCACGCAATGTGTGTTCTCAAAGTCACGCATGTGTTGCGAAAACACCTTCCGTATAACCTGGTACCTAGTTTTAAGTAGAAATGTACCGTGTCATTTAATTTAAGCTTATAAATACACTTATCATTATATTCACTACCCATCGAGCTAAAACATTCCCGCCTTCTAGTTTTACGCTTCAAAAAACGCACAGTCTGCCATGTGTTATCGAGGAGAATGTATAGAAATGTACACGTATTTTTTCCTGGTTGTTAAATGGTATTCCTCATTTGGTATATTTTACACATTGAATCCATTTTTTGCAAGTTTGTATCGATATTTCTGTTTATCTAAAAGCTAAACAAACTGACGAAACACGCATAGCGATTTTAAAATGCTTTTGTTCAGTCCCGCAAGAGGCTTTTAATCGATTTTAATCTCGCTAATGCCTTTCCTGTTTAGCGTAAAAACACTGAACTATAAATTACACCGAGATGTCTACACACACGAGACTGAGACGTGACTGAGGAGGGTGTCGCTGATCGATATCAGAACCGAAAATCGTTTCCATTTACAACCTCGGTTGTTATTTTATTACTTTCCCCAAAAACAATGCACGCTCACAGTCCATTACATTTGAAAGCTCCTAGACAAGATCCTTACGACCACCAAAAGGCTGAAGAACACGGGCGTACACTCACGGAAGTCAAAAGTTCCCGCGGGAACGCGAGCTTTTGCGTATTTCGCGGTGGAATGCTGTGGCGCGAAAAACATGTAACAGAATCATTGTTCATTTTCCCAGAACAATACATATTCTTATGAATTTTCAAAACAGAATGCCACTAGGGTTTTTTAATGTAAGGAATTAAGACGATGAATAACGCCTTTTGAAAAAGGCGTACCGCCCGCCTGACAACTACAACAACTTTTGTTATCTCACAGCTGGTTTGTTTCAGCTTGTGGCAACATTATTTTGTAATGAGGAATACTGTGGCAACTTAATTAACAGTACAAACAAAAAGGAATGTCATTTCTCTCCCTTGGGGAAAAACAATTTATTACATGTAACACCAAGTAAGACATCTGGAACTGTCAGGGGACAGATTAAACCCAGGGTATTAAATTCCACAAATGGGTTCCTGATGTCCGATGACGATCACGTTTCGTTTATTTGCTGCCTTTTCTCGTGATCGTAGAGTTTTCTTTGGGTCACGGGAGAGATCATTGAAAGGCCAATAAATTTATTGTCAGTACAAATTCTGTTTAATGCTATGAATGACTTCTTGTTTTTTTTCGTTTTTGTAAATTTTGTTTCTTACAGTTTCATACAAAATGATTATTACTGTTGCTTTTCGCTGACTAAATTCATTACCAAGGAAACAATTGACTTAAGGTAAAGCTGTGCTGTTTTGAGAACACAAAACTACGTTACTTCGCAAGCTTGTTCAGCAGTGCCACCCCCAGGGGTGACCTATTCTATTTTGCAGGTACTGGCGGAAACAAGGCTCGATTTACAGCCGTTTTGGGGGTCTGGTGATCATCCTCCACCCAATGTGGGCTCACAAAACGGCTGGAAATCGAGCCTGGATGGAAACACGAGGAAAGGAAGTCTTTTTTCTCGGCCCAGGCATGTAATGTAGGTTGAGTGTAAAGATCAGTTCAACCTGGTGCCTTATAACTGCTTTGGAAGTCCTGTATACCCAACCCCGACCCCCTACCTCTGCGGCAGTGTAATTTCCAAGCAGTCAAGAGATTTCCAGAAAGTATTCATTTTTGAATATGAATTACGACTATTCATTCAAATAACCAAAGACCATTCCTAGAGACGGAGTTTGGTCACAGCTCTCTTAGAAAACAAGTCAACCTAGAAATGACATGAGATGGTTATGCTCTTGGCCCATCAAATGTTAATAAAACCTTTTGGAGGCCTTCAAGTTTACTTACAGTGATCAATATAAAACTGGCCATTTAAAAACAAATTCAGTGTGGTTCCTGCCAGAACTTTGAAAAACCACACTGTAACGTACTTGTAAGGCGATAAACTCATACGAGACTGAAGAACGCAATTCATTTAATGCAGTAAAAACGCTTCGTCGACTACATGTGTTTACAGAACAGAACGCGGGAACACATCCGGGAACTTTGTACCACTTGCATGAGCCCCTCAGGGACTGGGACTAACATCGTCACATCTCCCTTGTTTTGACAAAATATAATAAATAAATAAAAGACAAAACAAAACAAAAAAAACAAAAAAAAAAACAAACGACAACAAGCTAACAGAAAGAAAGAAAAACGAAATCCAACAACAGTCTCTTTGCAATAACTGACATGATATGATAATCGAGATCAACAAGACTTAGTATAAGAAATGCTCACTGTTCAGTCATCCTTTAAGTTTCTTAGACACTGAAATCGTTGAGGTAGGCTGGTCTCCGAACTGTTCTGCCGCTCCTGGTAGTAAGAGGAACAGGACTATTTGAAGAGGCCGGCTGGGCGTCCAGCCGTGAAAACTCTGCTGTCACTGACGCATCGGGCTTCTGCACCACTGGAGTTGCAGAAGGTACCACTGCTGTGTCCTCTGTAAGGTCTAACGAAGTTTCGGGGTTCAGGTCTGCTCCTTTTGTTTGCACTGTCTCATCATCTGAGATGGGTTGGTAATTTTCGGGAACCTTGTAAAGATGAGAGCGGTTGCGGCGATAGACCCGCCCATCTTCTGTGCGGACCTTGTAGGATCGTACCGCCACATGATCCTCCACTTGAGCCTTAAACCATTTAGACTGACCTGGCAAAGGTAGGACCCGTACCACATCTCCTTTCGTTAATGGGTGTAAGACCTTAGCTCCTTGATCATAGTAAACAGCTTGCTTGTGTTTCCTACTTTGTAATTTCTTCGCCACATTGGGCACAACTCTTGGCTGAAGTAGCTGATCAGCCATGGGGAGTAAAGAGCGAGTCCTTCGGGAGAGAAGACGCTGTGCTGGGGAACTATCCATTCCTTCTGATGGCGTGTTCCTAAAATCCAGTAGAGACAGGTGTGAGTCATGGCCCGCATCTGCAGCTTTCTTTAAGATAGCCTTGGCTGTCTTAACACTGTTCTCCGCCTTTCCATTAGACTGTGGATATCGAGGTGACGTTTTGATGTGCTCAAACTGGAAATCTTTTGTGAAGCTTTGAAATTCAGCACAATCAAACTGCGGCCCATTGTCCGTAGTGAGCTTATCCGGCAGTCCATATCTTGCGAAATGAGGCTTCAACTTACTAATAATGTCTTTGCAGGTCTTGGAGCTCAACACATCCAGCTCAAAAAAATTAGAGTAGCGATCAGTGGTAACCAGGTAGTCAGTACCGTTCAGTTCAAAAAGGTCTGCCGAGATGCTCTGCCAGGGTCTTGTTGGTATTTCATGGCATACCAACGGTTCTTTCTGTTGTGCCGGCTTGTAACTGTTACAGATGCTGCATCTTGAGATGAACTCTGGAATCTGCTTGTACATCCCTGGCCAATAGAAAGCTTCCCTAGCCCTCCGAAGACAACCTTGGATACCCAGGTGGCTTGAGTGTATTTTATTAATAATGCACTGTCTCAGACTACGTGGTACCACAATCCTTTCACCCTTGAACACAACACCATCCTGTACTGATAGTTCCTCCCTGAAGTTAAAATAATCATGCAAAGAGGGGGGTACAGCTGCCAAACTCTCCGGCCAGCCCTCCTTAATGACGGTGGTTAACAACTCAAGTTCTGCATCACTTTCAGTAGCAACTTTTATTTCTGACAGAGTTGTTTGACGAATTGGCACAAACTCTGCCATGTTCACATACTCAGCCTCCACTTCGGTTGGTGACCTTATGTCAGTAACACCCCACACATCTTCTTGGACTTCTTCATCCTGACAGGTTGAAGGGAGGTAAGCTCTGCTAAGTGGATCTGCAATATGCATATCGGCGCCCTTACTGTATGTTACCTCTAAGTCAAACTTCTGTAACCGCAGTAACATTCTTTGCAGCCTTTTCGGTGCACTCAGCAGACTCTTCTTCATTATGAATTCGAGGGGTTTGTGGTCAGTTTGGATGAAGACCTTTCTTCCATAGACATAGCTTGCAAATCTTTCAACACCAAAGACAATTGATAAGAGTTCTTTCTCGATCTGGGCATAATTAACTTCGCTGACAGTGAGGGCTCTAGATGCATAGGCCACTGGATGGCCCTCTTGAAGTAAGCATGCTCCAAGACCACCCAGGGATGCATCACATTGAAGCACAGTCTTCTTCTCCGAATCAAAATACTTGAGCACTGGCGCTTTGGTTAAAACCTTCTTTACTTTCTCTAGGCACTTTCCATGGACTTCCTGCTCCCAAACAAATTCGCTTTCCTTCTTGACTAGATCTCTCAACGGCTTGACCAAGTCGGCGAGGTCAGGGGCAAATTTTTGCAGATAATTCACCATGCCAAGTATTCTCTGGACACCTTGCTTGTCTGTGGGGGCTGGCATGTCGTCAATGGCCCTCAGCTTACTTGGATCAGCGCCTAGACCCTCTGAAGATACAACGTGACCCATGTAGGTGACTTTCTTCTGTCTGAACTGCATCTTATCCGCATTTAACTTGATGCCCTTGTGCTGGCATCGGGTAAGCACCTCTCTCAGATTGCGGTCGTGATCTTTAAGGGCTTCCTCATCTGTGTCACCTGATCCAAAGACAAGGATGTCGTCTGCTATGACCTTCTGTCCTGGTAGCCCTTCAAATGCTAAATCAATTCTTCTCTGAAATTCCTCCGGAGCTGGAGATAATCCAAACGGCATTCGAAGCCAGCGATATCTTCCCCAAGGTGTTCCAAAAGTGGTTGCAAGACTGCTCTGCTCATCTAATTGGATATGCCAAAAACCATTTTTGGCGTCTAATACTGTGAAGACACGAGCCTTAGATAATAGGGGAAGGACATCATCTATTGTAGGCAGGGGATAATGGTTTCTGTGAAGTGCTTGATTCAGTGGCTTTGGGTCAATGCAGAGTCTGACTTTACCATTCTTCTTTGTTGTCACTACAATTGCTGAGCTCCAATCAGTGGGTGTATCAACTCTCTGAATCACTCCAATGTTTGACAGCCTGTCAAGTTCTTTCTTAAGTGGCTCTTTCAGGGCAATCGGTACCCTTCTCGTTGGCAGCTGAACTGGTTGTACATTCTTGTCAATCTCCAGATGGAGTTCTCCCTCCAGTTTTCCCTCCCCTGAGAACAAATCTTTGTACTGAGACAGGCAATCCTCCTTTGTGAAAGCTTCACTTTCAACAACATGGCAGTTCATAGCAAGTATATTCTGTTTGTTAATGGTCAGAAGCTGTAGTTGCTCACTAGCTCTCAAACCAAGAATGGACTTGCACATACCGTCAACAATAAGAAACTCAATGCTGTACTTTTTTCTGTTCTTTGGGTTGATTACCCTGAAACGTTTCTTGCCCAGAGGCTTAACTTCTGACTGGTTATACATAACCAGAGTCACTGATGTTTTCTCCAGGTCATCTAGCCCGTTCTCTCCAAATAGGTTCTCCACTGTTTTGCTGGCCATGATGTTTACTGTTGACCCACTATCCAGCTGGAACTTCTCTTCCTGTCCGTTGACAAGTAGGGTGGCAAAGACTTGGTTTCGGCTACCGGTTGAGGTGACAGCATTGAGCTGTTCCTCAACTTCAATCACTGCTACATACTCTTCATCTTCAGATTCGCACTCCAAGGACAAGACTTTTTTCTTAGATTCATGACAGCAAACAGCAAAATGGTTAGGCTTACCACAGTTCTTACACGAGTTTCCCCAAGCAGGGCAGTTTTTTTTAGCAAAAGGGTGCTGTCTGGCACAAAACTTGCAGACCATCCTTTGACCTTTTGCCTCATTTGGGTTGCTGGCTGCTGGACTAGTCTTGTTTTTCACAGTAGGTGTCTTCTTCTCCTCCTTCACATAGCGCACATCTTCCTGATTCATGACTTTAAGTTGTCGAGCTGAAGTCTCAGAAGATCTGCAGATATCTAAACATTGACTTAAGGTGAGTTTACTTGTCTGGAGGAGTTTCTTGCGAGCTGAGTTATCACTAATTCCAACCACCATTCTATCACGAATAAGCGAGTCGGTGAGGGAACCATAATTACAAGTCTTGGCGAGCTTCCTTAGTGCTGTGACATAAGCATCAACTGATTCACCTGTCTCCTGGTCCCTGCGGTTGAAGACATATCTCTCGTAAGTCTCATTGCATTCACCAATGCAATAGTTCTCCATCTTTTCGAGGATGATCTCTGGATCCTTTCTTTCGTCGTCAGTGTCGAATTCCATTGCATCAATAATATCCAACGCATCTGGGCCTATACAGGTGAGCAAGGTTGCGGTTCTCCGTTCCTTGTTCCTGTTCGGATTTTCCAAGTCTATAAGTTGAGCAGCGATCTCATAATTCGACCATGCACGTCGGAAGCGTTGCCACTTAACCTTGAGATTTCCACCACTTAATTCTAGCTTTTCCGGAAGCGGTATATTTACAGGCACAGTGATCACAGTAGGTTGAGTACCCGGTAGATTCTGAGCAGAGGTAGTGCTTTCTACATCTTCCGGAGGTGGCATATTCAATCCACACGAGGACAGCACCGAAACGATAAACAGAAGGACAGCAAAATTGGCTTTACACAACTCACCAAATCTGCTCCAGTCAGGAGGACGAGCGACAGAATTCAGCACAGTTTCTTCTGACACCATGTAACGTACTTGTAAGGCGATAAACTCATACGAGACTGAAGAACGCAATTCATTTAATGCAGTAAAAACGCTTCGTCGACTACATGTGTTTACAGAACAGAACGCGGGAACACATCCGGGAACTTTGTACCACTTGCATGAGCCCCTCAGGGACTGGGACTAACATCGTCACACACACTTTGTTATATGAAGACTATTCTGTAAATACAAAGTGTTCATAAAATATAAAAGAAAGGTAAAAAAGAAGTTGTATTACTTAAAAACTACAAATCGAAATTTTATTAATGATAGTAATACCAAGAGTCTGACTGTACTAAGTTCTTAGCACTGTCACAAAGTTGCAAACAATGCTTGGATAACTTATGGTAATCAGTATGCAATATATAATAACAATAATAATCATCATCATCATCATAATAACAATTAATATCATTATTGTTATTGTTATTATTATCATTGGATAACATCATTATCCGCTGGATTAAAAAAAAAGCCATTTTATAACATAACTAAAGAAAAGCGCACCCTCTGATTGGTTAATTAACCATTTACTATTTGCCCATGGGTGAACACCGCTAATGGTAGCTGATGTGTGTGCTGTTTATAAACTCAAATTTCACTTTTTTGGGCGAGATTTTACAAAATTTGTATCGTTTCAATTGTCATAGTGTCTACCGAAGTATTAAGCCGCTGCAATTTTTGTGAATGAAGTTTCGCATGCCTGTTTTTCTTGGTCATGTAAGTTAATGCAATAAAATGGGACTTTGCTTCTCTATGATGTTTATGTTATGTTATAAAACAAATGGTAAACGTATCAGCGTGCACTATTGAGTTATGGATGCACTTGGGAGGTATGCTAAGCACTCAAGAAGCTAGAGTCGATCTCGGCAACCTCCCGCGTGCATCCATAACTCAATAGTGCACGCTGATCTGTTTACCATTTGTTAAAAATAAATAATTATTTGCTAAAAGTATTCATAATAGGTCACCAACTGAATCCCAATTTACCTAGTATACGTTTGAACTTCTCCCTTAAAATACAGGGATAATGCAATACGACTAGAGCCATGGATTTATATAACCATGACAGATATCAAGCATCTACCATTTAAATATAGAAAGGGTATATCCCTTTTCCCTCCACTTTGAACTATGAAATTTGTAGACCTCATTTATGCCTGGTCTACAGCGTTATTCCACCCCTATGGTGCATTTTACTCCTGGTCTGTATAATAATTTTACCCTTGGTCTGCAGTCTATGGTCGGTGTTTAACACTGACCAGTAACATAACTGGCCTTCAAATTCCTTTAAAAAATTTACACCACTTCCAGAATGTGTTGATTCTGGAAATATCCAACTACCTTTCCACACAGAAGGTTACCAAAATCCACAAGGGAATGAAATCTCAAAGGAACAAGTATTTAAAGGAAAACAGGAACTTAAATTAGAATTTCTGGAGTAATGGATCTCCAACCCCAAAAAATATCCATTGGAGGAGAATCAATATTTTTTTATATAATAAGGTAAATAGTTCGCGCATTGTGATTGGTTCTTAGCTATGATCTATTAGAGGACAGATGCACAGATTACGTCATCACGGCCCACTTTTTCCAGAAATGTGAAAATAAACAAGTTTTTCGCTTGTATTTTGTTTCTTTATTATATAAAACAAATAGATTCCATGTTGCCGTACGTCTGTTCAGTAATAGATCACAGAAGACGTCAAAATGTGGTAAAAACATCAGTGACACACTCACCTGCGGCTCGTGTGCCACTTCTTTGTTTTACCACATTTTGACGTCATCTGTGATCTATTACTGAACAGACGCATTTGTCAGAATAGCCAGCTGATAATTTGAGCGACTAAAATTGGATATTTCCGAGTTTACTTTAATGTTATTTTATCTTTTCGGTAAATCCATCGTGCGAAAAAGCATAGAAAACGGACACACTACCTTAAGCTAATGCTCACTAATAATTACTACCATGAAATTTCTTGTCTACAACGAAAATAATTATCAGTTAAATGCCGATCTGCTGTTGCCAGAGCAGCAAGTTAGGCTCAGCTAACGAATGGAATTTTTAAAAATTATGGAACATGCATATCCTGACAATTTTTTTTTGGTCGCACGGACGTTTTGACGTTAAGTTCCACTGTACATTCTGACCGAAGCTTTAAATTTCTTTCTTTGGCAGATGAGTTTTTAGTACGTCCTCGGCGGTCGAATAACTGATTGCAACGCGGTTTATTATTCTCCAGGCATCGCCAACTTTGTTTCGCCGGTGGTTTGCCAAAATCAATACTTGTCGACCGCAGCGAAAAGGCTTCGTTATTGACTATCGACAGCGAGTTGAATGCTGTGTTTATACGCCGCTCGAAAATTTCGACCGCACTTTGATCGAAACCCGGCAAAAACTTTCAGTTCTTTGTCTGTTTACAGGATTCGTTTGATGTTAACTGCAGTCTGACCGTTGAAGGCAGCATTTTCGCCTCTTTTTGACGGCGCAGTAATTATTTTTCACCAACCAAATAAACACAGCTGTTTCAGACATTTTCTAATCTTTTCCTTCTTCATACTCTTGTTTTTCTTGTTCTTCGTCTTCCTCGCTTATGTCACAATAACAACAGAAATCAGCATATCCTCGTCTCTCTCCCTTGATCCATGATTTGATGCATGATTTTCCGATTCCCAGGCAATGACTTGTCTTCCAATGGAGTCCCTTGACTCTCGCCTTTTAATAGTGGAGAAGAGTTCTTGTTTATGCCGCGAGATGGCTCGATGCCGAGGCTCCTTAACTTCCACTTAGCTTCTCGCGACTTCATCGACTTTCGTTCGCTTTTCATTCTGCTCAAACAACAACAAAACAAGCAAGAGAACATAAGAACGCCGATGATTGTCACGATTGCGAGGAGAGCCGGGTCTAGCGGCAAAACACTACTTGGACACGTTCGATTGCGACATTGCATTTTCCAGGGGTGAGAACAGTTCAAGTCAACTTCACACGACATGTTGGCGCAAGAATGACCCGATAAACACTCACAAAAGTCTTCAATACATCTCTCGATCCTCGACCCATTGCAGTCGTCATCTTTTTCGCACGTTCGTTCACAAGTACGTACAGTGATGCAGACAGAACCGCAACAAGTTTCCGAGTTCGAGCATGTGTTGCGGTCCTCAGAGCAAGCTAGACTCGCGTCCAACCTAACTCCGCTGAAAATCAACAGCAGCGCGAAAGCCGTAGCATCGCTGGCTGGCATCATCTTGTGATGACAATAAGTGTCGTCCGCCAACTGCTGTCCATGAAGTTATTCGCTTTTAGCAAACACACGCACGTTTTGCTCATTTACACACTAACATGACAAGTGGCAACAAAGCGGTTTTCACAACCACGCAGGTGTTAATAACAGGAAATAACAGATATGCAAATAATAATAGGCTTATCAATCAGCACTGTGCTTCTGTTCGAAAATGGGTTTCGGAAGTACACGGTCACCTTAAATAATAGCGCCTGATCGCCAATACACTTCTGACACTCGCTGTGTATAAACAGCTTTTGAGCTCGCGCGCGCGGTTGTATAACCCATTTATCTGCGGTCGCCTTTTGAAAAGAGAATCAAAGAACCATTGAACAAAGCTTTGAACTTACGAGACATCAAGACATTTTGAAGTGTCTGTAACGCTCTGCCGCGTACTGGCTTTCGTATCACGGGGTTATACAGCACGCAATGTGTGTTCTCAAAGTCACGCATGTGTTGCGAAAACACCTTCCGTATGGTACCGTATGGTACCTAGTTTTAAGTAGAAATGTACCGTGTCATTTAATTTAAGCTTATAAATACACTTATCATTATATTCACTACCCATCGAGCTAAAACATTCCCGCCTTCTAGTTTTACGCTTCAAAAAACGCACAGTCTGCCATGTGTTATCGAGGAGAATGTATAGAAATGTACACGTATTTTTTCCTGGTTGTTAAATGGTATTCCTCATTTGGTATATTTTACACATTGAATCCATTTTTTGCAAGTTTGTATCGATATTTCTGTTTATCTAAAAGCTAAACAAACTGACGAAACACGCATAGCGATTTTAAAATGCTTTTGTTCAGTCCCGCAAGAGGCTTTTAATCGATTTTAATCTCGCTAATGCCTTTCCTGTTTAGTGTAAAAACACTGAACTATAAATTAAACCGAAATGTCTACACACACGAGACTGAGACGTGACTGAGGAGGGTGTCGCTGATCGATATCAGAACCGAAAATCGTTTCCATTTACAACCTCGGTTGTTATTTTATTACTTTCCCCAAAAACAATGCACGCTCACAGTCCATTACATTTGAAAGCTCCTAGACAAGATCCTTACGACCACCAATAGGCTGAAGAACACGGGCGTACACTCACGGAAGTCAAAAGTTCCCGCGGGAACGCGAGCTTTTGCGTATTTCACGGTGGAATGCTGTGGCGCGAAAAACATGTAACAGAATCATTGTTCATTTTCCCAGAACAATACATATTCTTATGAATTTTCAAAACAGAATGCCACTAGGGTTTTTTAATGTAAGGAATTAAGACGATGAATAACGCCTTTTGAAAAAGGCGTACCGCCCGCCTGACAACTACAACAACTTTTGTTATCTCACAGCTGGTTTGTTTCAGCTTGTGGCAACATTATTTTGTAATGAGGAATACTGTGGCAACTTAATTAACAGTACAAACAAAAAGGAATGTCATTTCTCTCCCTTGGGGAAAAACAATTTATTACATGTAACACCAAGTAAGACATCTGGAACTGTCAGGGGACAGATTAAACCCAGGGTATTAAATTCCACAAATGGGTTCCTGATGTCCGATGACGATAACGTTTCGTTTACTTGCTGCCTTTTCTCGTGATCGTAGAGTTTTCTTTGGGTCACGGGAGAGATCATTGAAAGGCTAATAAATTTATTGTCAGTACAAATTCTGTTTAATGCTATGAATGACTTCTTGTTTTTTTTCGTTTTTGTAAATTTTGTTTCTTACAGTTTCATACAAAATGATTATTACTGTTGCTTTTCGCTGACTAAATTCATTACCAAGGAAACAATTGACTTAAGGTAAAGCTGTGCTGTTTTGAGAACACAAAACTACGTTACTTCGCAAGCTTGTTCAGCAGTGCCACCCCCAGGGGTGACCTATTCTATTTTGCAGGTACTGGCGGAAACAAGGCTTGATTTACAGCCGTTTTGGGGGTCTGGTGATCATCCTCCACCCAATGTGGGCTCACAAAACGGCTGGAAATCGAGCCTGGATGGAAACACGAGGAAAGGAAGTCTTTTTTTCTCGGCCCAGGCATGTAATGTAGGTTGAGTGTAAAGATCAGTTCAACCTGGTGCCTTATAACTGCTTTGGAAGTCCTGTATACCCAACCCCCGACCCCCTACCTCTGCGGCAGTGTAATTTCCAAGCAGTCTAGAGATTTCCAGAAAGTATTCATTTTTGGAATATGAATTACGACTATTCATTCAAATAACCAAAGACCATTCCTAGAGACGGAGTTTGGTCACAGCTCTCTTAGAAAACAAGTCAACCTAGAAATGACATGAGATGGTTATGCTCTTGGCCCATCAAATGTTAATAAAACCTTTTGGAGGCCTTCAAGTTTACTTACAGTGATCAATATAAAACTGGCCATTTAAAAACAAATTCAGTGTGGTTCCTGCCAGAACTTTGAAAAACCACACTTTGTTATATGAAGACTATTCTGTAAATACAAAGTGTTCATAAAATATAAAAGAAAGGTAAAAAGAAGTTGTATTACTTAAAAACTACAAATCGAAATTTTATTAATGATAGTAATACCAAGAGTCTGACTGTACTAAGTTCTTAGCACTGTCACAAAGTTGCAAACAATGCTTGGATAACTTATGGTAATCAGTATGCAATATATAATAACAATAATAATCATCATCATCATCATAATAACAATTAATATCATTATTGTTATTGTTATTATTATCATTGGATAACATCATTATCCGCTGGATTAAAAAAAAAGCCATTTTATAACATAACTAAAGAAAAGCGCACCCTCTGATTGGTTAATTAACCATTTACTATTTGCCCATGGGTGAACACCGCTAATGGTAGCTGACGTGTGTGCTGTTTATAAACTCAAATTTCACTTTTTTGGGCGAGATTTTACAAAATTTGTATCGTTTCAATTGTCATAGTGTCTACCGAAGTATTAAGCCGCTGCAATTTTTGTGAATGAAGTTTCGCATGCCTGTTTTTCTTGGTCATGTAAGTTAATGCAATAAAATGGGACTTTGCTTCTCTATGATGTTTATGTTATGTTATAAAACAAATGGTAAACGTATCAGCGTGCACTATTGAGTTATGGATGCACTTGGGAGGTATGCTAAGCACTCAAGAAGCTAGAGTCGATCTCGGCAACCTCCCGCGTGCATCCATAACTCAATAGTGCACGCTGATCTGTTTACCATTTGTTAAAAATAAATAATTATTTGCTAAAAGTATTCATAATAGGTCACCAACTGAATCCCAATTTACCTAGTATACGTTTGAACTTCTCCCTTAAAATACAGGGATAATGCAATACGACTAGAGCCATGGATTTATATAACCATGACAGATATCAAGCATCTACCATTTAAATATAGAAAGGGGTATATCCCTTTTCCCTCCACTTTGAACTATGAAATTTGTAGACCTCATTTATGCCTGGTCTACAGCGTTATTCCACCCCTATGGTGCATTTTACTCCTGGTCTGTATAATAATTTTACCCTTGGTCTGCAGTCTATGGTCGGTGTTTAACACTAACCAGTAACATAACTGGCCTTCAAATTCCTTTAAAAAATTTACACCACTTCCAGAATGTGTTGATTCTGGAAATATCCAACTACCTTTCCACACAGAAGGTTACCAAAATCCACAAGGGAATGAAATCTCAAAGGAACAAGTATTTAAAGGAAAACAGGAACTTAAATTAGAATTTCTGGAGTAATGGATCTCCAACCCCAAAAAATATCCATTGGAGGAGAATCAATATTTTTTTATATAATAAGGTAAATAGTTCGCGCATTGTGATTGGTTCTTAGCTATGATCTATTAGAGGACAGATGCACAGATTACGTCATCACGGCCCACTTTTTCCAGAAATGTGAAAATAAACAAGTTTTTCGCTTGTATTTTGTTTCTTTATTATATAAAACAAATAGATTCCATGTTGCCGTACGTCTGTTCAGTAATAGATCACAGAAGACGTCAAAATGTGGTAAAAACATCAGTGACACACTCACCTGCGGCTCGTGTGCCACTTCTTTGTTTTTACCACATTTTGACGTCATCTGTGATCTATTACTGAACAGACGCATTTGTCAGAATAGCCAGCTGATAATTTGAGCGACTAAAATTGGATATTTCCGAGTTTACTTTAATGTTATTTTATCTTTTCGGTAAATCCATCGTGCGAAAAAGCATAGAAAACGGACACACTACCTTAAGCTAATGCTCACTAATAATTACTACCATGAAATTTCTTGTCTACAACGAAAATAATTATCAGTTAAATGCCGATCTGCTGTTGCCAGAGCAGCAAGTTAGGCTCAGCTAACGAATGGAATTTTTAAAAATTATGGAACATGCATATCCTGACAATTTTTTTTTGGTCGCACGGACGTTTTGACGTTAAGTTCCACTGTACATTCTGACCGAAGCTTTAAATTTCTTTCTTTGGCAGATGAGTTTTTAGTACGTCCTCGGCGGTCGAATAACTGATTGCAACGCGGTTTATTATTCTCCAGGCATCGCCAACTTTGTTTCGCCGGTGGTTTGCCAAAATCAATACTTGTCGACCGCAGCGAAAAGGCTTCGTTATTGACTATCGACAGCGAGTTGAATGCTGTGTTTATACGCCGCTCGAAAATTTCGACCGCACTTTGATCGAAACCCGGCAAAAACTTTCAGTTCTTTGTCTGTTTACAGGATTCGTTTGATGTTAACTGCAGTCTGACCGTTGAAGGCAGCATTTTCGCCTCTTTTTGACGGCGCAGTAATTATTTTTCACCAACCAAATAAACACAGCTGTTTCAGACATTTTCTAATCTTTTCCTTCTTCATACTCTTGTTTTTCTTGTTCTTCGTCTTCCTCGCTTATGTCACAATAACAACAGAAATCAGCATATCCTCGTCTCTCTCCCTTGATCCATGATTTGATGCATGATTTTTCCGATTCCCAGGCAATGACTTGTCTTCCAATGGAGTCCCTTGACTCTCGCCTTTTAATAGTGGAGAAGAGTTCTTGTTTATGCCGCGAGATGGCTCGATGCCGAGGCTCCTTAACTTCCACTTAGCTTCTCGCGACTTCATCGACTTTCGTTCGCTTTTCATTCTGCTCAAACAACAACAAAACAAGCAAGAGAACATAAGAACGCCGATGATTGTCACGATTGCGAGGAGAGCCGGGTCTAGCGGCAAAACACTACTTGGACACGTTCGATTGCGACATTGCATTTTCCAGGGGTGAGAACAGTTCAAGTCAACTTCACACGACATGTTGGCGCAAGAATGACCCGATAAACACTCACAAAAGTCTTCAATACATCTCTCGATCCTCGACCCATTGCAGTCGTCATCTTTTTCGCACGTTCGTTCGCAAGTACGTACAGTGATGCAGACAGAACCGCAACAAGTTTCCGAGTTCGAGCATGTGTTGCGGTCCTCAGAGCAAGCTAGACTCGCGTCCAACCTAACTCCGCTGAAAATCAACAGCAGCGCGAAAGCCGTAGCATCGCTGGCTGGCATCATCTTGTGATGACAGTAAGTGTCGTCCGCCAACTGCTGTCCATGAAGTTATTCGCTTTTAGCAAACACACGCACGCTTTGTCATTTACACACTAACATGACAAGTGGCAACAAAGCGGTTTTCGCAACCACGCAGGTGTTAATAACAGGAAATAACAGATATGCAAATAATAATAGGCTTATCAATCAGCACTGTGCTTCTGTTCGAAAATGGGTTTCGGAAGTACACGGTCACCTTAAATAATAGCGCCTGATCGCCAATACACTTCTGACACTCGCTGTGTATAAACAGCTTTTGAGCTCGCGCGCGCGGTTGTATAACCCATTTATCTGCGGTCGCCTTTTGAAAAGAGAATCAAAGAACCATTGAACAAAGCTTTGAACTTACGAGACATCAAGACATTTTGAAGTGTCTGTAACGCTCTGCCGCGTACTGGCTTTCGTATCACGGGGTTATACAGCACGCAATGTGTGTTCTCAAAGTCACGCATGTGTTGCGAAAACACCTTCCGTATGACCTGGTACCTAGTTTTAAGTAGAAATGTACCGTGTCATTTAATTTAAGCTTATAAATACACTTATCATTATATTCACTACCCATCGAGCTAAAACATTCCCGCCTTCTAGTTTTACGCTTCAAAAAACGCACAGTCTGCCATGTGTTATCGAGGAGAATGTATAGAAATGTACACGTATTTTTTCCTGGTTGTTAAATGGTATTCCTCATTTGGTATATTTTACACATTGAATCCATTTTTTGCAAGTTTGTATTGATATTTCTGTTTATCTAAAAGCTAAACAAACTGACGAAACACGCATAGCGATTTTAAAATGCTTTTGTTCAGTCCCGCAAGAGGCTTTTAATCGATTTTAATCTCGCTAATGCCTTTCCTGTTTAGCGTAAAAACACTGAACTATAAATTACACCGAAATGTCTACACACACGAGACTGAGACGTGACTGAGGAGGGTGTCGCTGATCGATATCAGAACCGAAAATCGTTTCCATTTACAACCTCGGTTGTTATTTTATTACTTTCCTCAAAAACAATGCACGCTCACAGTCCATTACATTTGAAAGCTCCTGGACAAGATCCTTACGACCACCAATAGGCTGAAGAACACGGGCGTACACTCACGGAAGTCAAAAGTTCCCGCGGGAACGCGAGCTTTTGCGTATTTCGCGGTGGAATGCTGTGGCGCGAAAAACATGTAACAGAATCATTGTTCATTTTCCCAGAACAATACATATTCTTATGAATTTTCAAAACAGAATGCCACTAGGGTTTTTTAATGTAAGGAATTAAGATAGCCTGCGAACAAGCTCTCTCAGGGGGTGGGGGGTGGGAGGAGGGAAAAATGGAAAGAGAGCTTCCAACGATCTCTCTGCGATTTGAATTCCGCCCCTAATGCTCCCTATCGCTTCCGGCTGCCTGAGCTGTCAAAATTTGGACAATCAGCGCAAACCGGAAATTTGTTTCTTCCGTCGAACAGGAAAGGACGCGAAGGAACAACTTTGGCACACGCAATGCAAAAGATGGGAATCGTTGCGGAAAAAAATAACTCCTCAGTTTCTGCCTACCGTGAGCTACAAAAATACGAAAAACCAGCGAAGGTTTCAGCTTTATTGCGGCCACATTGAACGCGGTAAACCCAAAGTTTGCTAAGCCGGAGAATGAAGTTGAAGTATCGGATGTCGGACCAAGGATGAAGCGAACTTTGCCAACCTCGGCAACTACGCCAGATAGAAGGCCCGGTCAAAAGAAAGATCGCAACAAACATCCCCATACTTCGGGCTTCGGCGACCTGGTCGTCGATAACGCTTTGAAGTGGGAAAACAAACAATACTGTCTGCGACCAATTATTTTAGATCGCAGCGGCGCGCATTGATACGATTGCCAAATTATGTAGGCAAAACAGCGAGAACATCTTTGCTTTGAAGTAAGCTATCGACTGCTAGACACTGTTCTGGTTTCAAATCTGACGGACAGTTCATATATTTGGAGAATTTTTCGCTTCGCGAATACAAATGCCTCGCCTTTTCCGGACAAAAACCAAACTCAAACCACGCAGTCCACGCTCGATGATAGATCACGTCATTACCCAGTCAAATCAGCCAATCAGCATTATGCGTCCAATTTTTGGACGCAGAAATTCAAATTTATGACACACGAGTGCAAGCTCTCCTTCTCTCCTTTCCTCCCCCACCCCCTACCCCCGGGAGAGCTTGCTCGCAGGCTAGAATTAAGACGATGAATAACGCCTTTTGAAAAAGGCGTACCGCCCGCCTGACAACTACAACAACTTTTGTTATCTCACAGCTGGTTTGTTTCAGCTTGTGGCAACATTATTTTGTAATGAGGAATACTGTGGCAACTTAATTAACAGTACAAACAAAAAGGAATGTCATTTATCTCCCTTGGGGCAAAACAATTTATTACATGTAACACCAAGTAAGACATCTGGAACTGTCAGGGGACAGATTAAACCCAGGGTATTAAATTCCACAAATGGGTTCCTGATGTCCGCTGACGATCACGTTTCGTTTACTTGCTGCCTTTTCTCGTGATCGTAGAGTTTTCTTTGGGTCACGGGAGAGATCATTGAAAGGCCAATAAATTTATTGTCAGTACAAATTCTGTTTAATGCTATGAATGACTTCTTGTTTTTTTTCGTTTTTGTAAATTTTGTTTCTTACAGTTTCATACAAAATGATTATTACTGTTGCTTTTCGCTGACTTCATTCATTACCAAGGAAACAATTGACTTAAGGTAAAGCTGTGCTGTTTTGAGAACACAAAACTACGTTACTTCGCAAGCTTGTTCAGCAGTGCCACCCCCAGGGGTGACCTATTCTATTTTGCAGGTACTGGCGGAAACAAGGCTCGATTTACAGCCGTTTTGGGGTCTGGTGATCATCCTCCACCCAATGTGGGCTCACAAAACGGCTGGAAATCGAGCCTGGATGGAAACACGAGGAAAGGAAGTCTTTTTTCTCGGACCAGGCATGTAATGTAGGTTGAGTGTAAAGATCAGTTCAACCTGGTGCCTTATAACTGCTTTGGAAGTCCTGTATACCCAACCACGACCCCCTACCTCTGCAGCAGTGTAATTTCCAAGCAGTCTAGAGATTTCCAGAAAAGTATTCATTTTTGGAATATGAATTACGACTATTCATTCAAATAACCAAAGACCATTCCTAGAGACGGAGTTTGGTCACAGCTCTCTTAGAAAACAAGTCAACCTAGAAATGACATGAGATGGTTATGCTCTTGGCCCATCAAATGTTAATAAAACCTTTTGGAGGCCTTCAAGTTTACTTACAGTGATCAATATAAAACTGGCCATTTAAAAACAAATTCAGTGTGGTTCCTGCCAGAACTTTGAAAAACCACACTTTGTTATATGAAGACTATTCTGTAAATACAAAGTGTTCATAAAATATAAAAGAAAGGTAAAAAGAAGTTGTATTACTTAAAAACTACAAATCGAAATTTTATTAATTTTGACGTTAAGTTCCACTGTACATTCTGACCGAAGCTTTAAATTTCTTTCTTTGGCAGATGAGTTTTTAGTACGTCCTCGGCGGTCGAATAACTGATTGCAACGCGGTTTATTATTCTCCAGGCATCGCCGACTTTGTTTCGCCGGTGGTTTGCCAAAATCAATGCTTGTCGACCGCAGCGAAAAGGCTTCGTTATTGACTATCGACAGCGAGTTGAATGCTGTATTTATACGCCGCTCGAAAATTTCGACCGCACTTTGATCGAAACCCGGCAAAAACTTTCAGTTCTTTGTCTGTTTACAGGATTCGTTTGATGTTAACTGCAGTCTGACCGTTGAAGGCAGCATTTTCGCCTCTTTTTGACGGCGCAGTAATTATTTTTCACCAACCAAATAAACACAGCTGTTTCAGACATTTTCTAATCTTTTCCTTCTTCATACTCTTGTTTTTCTTGTTCTTCGTCTTCCTCGCTTATGGGAGGCAATCCATTAGTCACAATAACAACAGAAATCAGCATATCCTCGTCTCTCTCCCTTGATCCATGATTTGATGCATGATTTTTCCGATTCCCAGGCAATGACTTGTCTTCCAATGGAGTCCCTTGACTCTCGCCTTTTAATAGTGGAGAAGAGTTCTTGTTTATGCCGCGAGATGGCTCGATGCCGAGGCTCCTTAACTTCCACTTAGCTTCTCGCGACTTCATCGACTTTCGTTCGCTTTTCATTCTGCTCAAACAACAACAAAACAAGCAAGAGAACATAAGAACGCCGATGATTGTCACGATTGCGAGGAGAGCCGGGTCTAGCGGCAAAACACTACTTGGACACGTTCGATTGCGACATTGCATTTTCCAGGGGTGAGAACAGTTCAAGTCAACTTCACACGACATGTTGGCGCAAGAATGACCCGATAAACACTCACAAAAGCCTTCAATACATCTCTCGATCCTCGACCCATTGCAGTCGTCATCTTTTTCGCACGTTCGTTTACAAGTACGTACAGTGATGCAGACAGAACCGCAACAAGTTTCCGAGTTCGAGCATGTGTTGCGGTCCTCAGAGCAAGCTAGACTCGCGTCCAACCCAACTCCGCTGAAAATCAACAGCAGCGCGAAAGCCGTAGCATCGCTGGCTGGTATCATCTTGTGATGACAATAAGTGTCGTCCGCCAACTGCTGTCCATGAAGTTATTCGCTTTTAGCAAACACACGCACGCTTTGCTCATTTACACACTAACATGACAAGTGGCAACAAAGCGGTTTTCGCAACCACGCAGGTGTTAATAACAGGAAAAAATAGATATGCAAATAATAATAGGCTTATCAATCAGCACTGTGCTTCTGTTCGAAAATGGGTTTCGGAAGTACACGGTCACCTTAAATAATAGCGCCTGATCGCCAATACACTTCTGACACTCGCTGTGTATAAACAGCTTTTGAGCTCGCGCGCGCGGTTGTATAACTACGGAAGCCCAGGGGGCCACTGACCTGTTTTGTTTTTCTTTTTGACCAGGAGTCGTGTTACGCCTGTCAACACTTCCAAACATGAAACCAACAGAGGATGAAGTAAAGTACTTGATCAAGTTGCTTGTGATCTAAGCCGCCGTGTGTTGTGCAACAACAGCAAAGCATGATGGTCTATCCCGTCCACCCGTTTTCGTTTTCGTTTTCGTTTTCGTTTTTGATTTTTGGATTTTGTTTTTGTTTTTGTTTTTGTTTTGGTTTTCGTTTTTGTGTTTTAAGTACAAACAGTAAAACTGAAAACTAAAAAGCGAAAACTGAAAAACAAATTGACAAACTTAGAAATTAAAACTAAAACACAAATTAAATAATCAAAAAATAAAATCAAAACGAGCGATGAAAAAAACAAAACTTGAAAGCAAAACTGAAACCTTAAAAAGAGAAACTAAAACAAAATTAAATAATAAGAAACTAAACTCAAAACGGAAAATGTAAAAGTAAAATTGAAAAAGTCAAAAAGAAAAACAAAACAGGTCAGTGGCCCCTCTGGGCTTCCGTATATAACCCATTTATTTGCGGTCGCCTTTTGAAAAGAGAATCAAAGAACCATTGAACAAAGCTTTGAACTTACGAGACATCAAGACATTTTGACGTGTCTGTAACGCTCTGCCGCGTACTGGCTTTCGTATCACGGGGTTATACAGCACGCAATGTGTGTTCTCAAAGTCACGCATGTGTTGCGAAAACACCTTCCGTATGACCTTGTACCTAGTTTTAAGTAGAAATGTACCGTGTCATTTAATTTAAGCTTATAAATACACTTTTCATTATATTCACTACCCATCGAGCTAAAACATTCCCGCCTTCTAGTTTTACGCTTCAAAAAACGCACAGTCTGCCATGTGTTATCGAGGAGAATGTATAGAAATGTACACGTATTTTTTCCTGGTTGTTAAATGGTATTCCTCATTTGGTATATTTTACACATTGAATCCATTTTTTGCAAGTTTGTATCGATATTTCTGTTTATCTAAAAGCTAAACAAACTGACGAAACACGCATAGCGATTTTAAAATGCTTTTGTTCAGTCCCGCAAGAGGCTTTTAATCGATTTTAATCTCGCTAATGCCTTTCCTGTTTAGCGTAAAAACACTGAACTATAAATTACACCGAAATGTCTACACACACGAGACTGAGACGTGACTGAGGAGGGTGTCGCTGATCCATATCAGAACCGAAAATCGTTTCCATTTACAACCTCGGTTGTTATTTTATTACTTTCCCCCAAAACAATGCACGCTCACAGTCCATTACATTTGAAAGCTCCTAGACAAGATCCTTACGACCACCAATAGGCTGAAGAACACGGGCGTACACTCACGGAAGTCAAAAGTTCCCGCGGGAACGCGAGCTTTTGCGTATTTCGCGGTGGAATGCTGTGGCGCGAAAAACATGTAACAGAATCATTGTTCATTTTCCCAGAACAATACATATTCTTATGAATTTTCAAAACAGAATGCCACTAGGGTTTTTTAATGTAAGGAATTAAGACGATGAATAACGCCTTTTGAAAAAGGCGTACCGCCCGCCTGACAACTACAACAACTTTTGTTATCTCACAGCTGGTTTGTTTCAGCTTGTGGCAACATTATTTTGTAATGAGGAATACTGTGGCAACTTAATTAACAGTACAAACAAAAAGGAATGTCATTTCTCTCCCTTGGGGCAAAACAATTTATTACATGTAACACCAAGTAAGACATCTGGAACTGTCAGGGGACAGATTAAACCCAGGGTATTAAATTCCACAAATGGGTTCCTGATGTCCGCTGACGATCACGTTTCGTTTACTTGCTGCCTTTTCTCGTGATCGTAGAGTTTTCTTTGGGTCACGGGAGAGATCATTGAAAGGCCAATAAATTTATTGTCAGTACAAATTCTGTTTAATGCTATGAATGACTTCTTGTTTTTTTTCGTTTTTGTAAATTTTGTTTCTTACAGTTTCATACAAAATGATTATTACTGTTGCTTTTCGCTGACTTCATTCATTACCAAGGAAACAATCGACCTTAAGGTAAAGCTGTGCTGTTTTGAGAACACAAAACTACGTTACTTCGCAAGCTTGTTCAGCAGTGCCACCCCCAGGGGTGACCTATTCTATTTTGCAGGTACAAGGTTCGATTTACAGCCGTTTTGGGGGTCTGGTGATCATCCTCCACCCAATGTGGGCTCACAAAACGGCTGGAAATCGAGCCTGGATGGAAACACGAGGAAAGGAAGTCTTTTTTCTCGGTCCAGGCATGTAATGTAGGTTGAGTGTAAAGATCAGTTCAACCTGTTGCCTTATAACTGCTTTGGAAGTCCTGTATACCCAACCCCCAACCCCCTACCTCTGCGGCAGTGTAATTTCCAAGCAGTCTAGAGATTTCCAGAAAGTATTCATTTTTGGAATATGAATTACGACTATTCATTCAAATAATCAAAGACCATTCCTAGAGACGGAGTTTGGTCACAGCTCTCTTAGAAAACAAGTCAACCTAGAAATGACATGAGATGGTTATGCTCTTGGCCCATCAAATGTTAATAAAACCTTTTGGAGGCCTTCAAGTTTACTTACAGTGATCAATATAAAACTGGCCATTTAAAAACAAATTCAGTGTGGTTCCTGCCAGAACTTTGAAAAACCACACTTTGTTATATGAAGACTATTCTGTAAATACAAAGTGTTCATAAAATATAAAAGAAAGGTAAAAAAGAAGTTGTATTACTTAAAAACTACAAATCGAAATTTTATTAATGATAGTAATACCAAGAGTCTGACTGTACTAAGTTATTAGCACTGTCACAAAGTTGCAAACAATGCTTGGATAACTTATGGTAATCAGTATGCAATATATAATAACAATAATAATAATCATCATCATCATAATAACAATTAATATCATTATTGTTATTATTATCATTGGATAACATCATTATCCGCTGGATTAAAAACAAAGCCATTTTATAACATAACTAAAGAAAAGCGCGCCCTCTGATTGGTTAATTAACCATTTACTATTTGCCCATGGGTGAACACCGCTAATGGTAGCTGACGTGTGTGCTGTTTATAAACTCAAATTTCACTTTTTTGGGCGAGATTTTACAAAATTTGTATCGTTTCAATTGTCATAGTGTCTACCGAAGTATTAAGCCGCTGCAATTTTTGTGAATGAAGTTTCGCACGCCTGTTTTTCTTGGTCATGTAAGTTACTGCAATAAAATGGGACTTTGCTTTCTCTAAGATGTTTATGTTATGTTATAAAACAAATGGTAAACGTATCAGCGTGCACTATTGAGTTATGGATGCACTTGGGAGGTATGCTAAGCACTCAAGAAGCTAGAGTCACTCTCGGCAACCTCCCGCGTGCATCCATAACTCAATAGTGCACGCTGATCCGTTTACCATTTGTTAAAAATAAATAATTATTTGCTAAAAGTATTCATAATAGGTCACCAACTGAATCCCAATTTACCTAGTATACGTTTGAACTTCTCCCTTAAAATACAGGGATAATGCAATACGACTAGAGCCATGAATTTATATAACCATGACAGATATCAAGCATCTACCATTTAAATATAGAAAGGGGTATATCCCTTTTCCCTCCACTTTGAACTATGAAATTTGTAGACCTCATTTATGCCTGGTCTACAGCGTTATTCCACCCCTATGGTGCATTTTACTCCTGGTCTGTATAATAATTTTACCCTTGGTCTGCAGTCTATGGTCGGTGTTTAACACTGACCAGTAACATAACTGGCCTTCAAATTCCTTTAAAAAATTTACACCACTTCCAGAATGTGTTGATTCTGGAAATATCCAACTACCTCCCACACAGAAGGTTACCGAAATCCACAAGGGAATGAAATCTCAAAGGAACAAGTATTTAAAGGAAAACAGGAACTTAAATTAGAATTTCTGGAGTAATGGATCTCCAACCCCTAAAAATATTCATTGGAGGAGAATCAATATTTTTTTATATAATAAGGTAAATAGTTCGCGCGTTGTGATTGGTTCTTAGCTATGATCTATTAGAGGACAGATGCACAGATTACGTCATCACAACCCACTTTTTCCAGAAATGTGAAAATAAACAAGTTTTTCGCTTGTATTTTGTTTCTTTATTATATAAAACAAATAGATTCCATGTTGCCGTACGTCTGTTCAGTAATAGATCACAGAAGACGTCAAAATGTGGTAAAAACATCAGTGACACACTCACCTGCGGCTCGTGTGCCACTTCTTTGTTTTTACCACATTTTGACGTCATCTGTGATCTATTACTAAACAGACGCACGGCAACATGGAATCTATTTGTTAAGAGGACAACATTTTGGTCATCAGTTGGAACACAAACTGATGAGAATTTGGAGCATTAATAATAATTGGATAAATACAAAATGCCCTGGATTAGGCACTTATACTTATGGAACACCCTGAAGTCTTGTGAAGAATTTACCTTTGCTCTTTAAGGCAGTGGTACAATCATAAACAGAGTTGAATTATACAGTCACCTCACACATGTAAAAGAGCACCTCAGAGAGAGAGCCACGGAGCAATTAACATGTTTGCAAGGTCACACACGCTGTCCTTCTGTTCCTTCAGAAAGATTCTCAGTTGACAACTTTATGGCTTCTTCATAGCTGGGTGGAGGTTGCTCTGGTACATCGGTTACCTCTTGATATGAGGGAGGTCCACTCAAAACAACAGCATCAGGATTGTGTGACTCCTCAGCTGGTGAGATCGATTCCAGTGTTCCAAAATTTCCATCTTGCTGTTCATATCCTTCTGAAGTATTTCTAAACGTAGCGTTCGTGGTAGTGTTGCGATTTCTACTGCTTTCGCTCCTTTGACTTCTTTGCCATTGCAGTCTGACACAACAGCAGCAGAGTGTAAACACTATGCTTAATCCAATTATGACAAAGATAGTCGACCGCGCTGCGAAAAAGCTTTCGTCGTCAGCACATTGATTGCTTTTACAAACGTTTGAAGGATGGCAATCGATGTCCTCTAAGCACCTCGTCGTACAACGGTTTTCGGAAGTGTCGCAGATTTGTGGCGGTAAACAATCCTCTTTCAGTATACAGAAGCCATCACAGGTTTCTCGTGAAATACAGAATCCCTTATTCAAAAATCCCCTACCGTCTGTGCGTTTACAACAACGTGAAGGACATTCACTGTCGAAATCGCAGGCAAACGTCAAGCAAATTGGGAGCAAAAAAGAAAGAATTGATATATATATATAATCCATGGCCAAAAATCTGAAAAATCAAAGTGGCGTTTCGTGTGAGGCGCGGTGCCCTGGCCGGAAAACATTGTTTGCCGAAGAAGAACCAAGAAGCACGGGAGTGGAACATTGGACTTTGACCCAGGTGGTGGGAAATCTAAATACTGAGCTTTTAATTTTCTGCACGTGAATAGGTTACCGTTTAAGTTACAGTTGGCTCTTCTATCTGAATTTTCATCGAACCAAGTTTAAAACATCCTGCTTTCCACTGAAAGATCTCCGTTTTTCGCCGACAGATGGAATATGAATGAAAGAAGGGATAAATGGAGAACAAAGCTCGGTGAACCCTGATTCGTTGTAACTTGTCCGTGGACGCCGAAGCAGGAACGAATCCTCAATAAAACTGAAATTCTTCAAAGGTTTAATAATAATAACAACAACGACAACTTTATTTATATATCAAGAAGGTCTAGTTCCCCGTAAGGCCAAGGTACTAACTGAGAGACACAAAGTTAAAAATTTAAATTGGAAATTTACAATACTTTTCAAAATATCACAATAGTTTAAAATTCAAACTTAACGAAAGGTATTCTATTTAAAATGAACTTTCTAACGAATACAAGATCAAAAATTCAGTCACACAAAAAAATAATCATGGAAAGGTTTCCAATAGGATGGACAGTGACACACAAGACAGTGGCACTGTGCCTCTAAACTTTCTTCCATTTCTATCTTTCTCGCCTGAGTCTTTTTTTGAACAGGGTTATGGTCTCTGATCTGTCTTACATCATTCTCAGTTAGTGTGGGCGACACAGGACCTGTACAACAATTTACAAGCCTTTTTATGCTCACAATATGATAACAAAGTTCGTTTACGTTAACAACAGAGTCAACAACTAAGGTAGCCCGCCATTATTGAAAATCTACCCTTATGGAGTACATTGGAATCCAACCAAAGCAAGCTAAAACATGTCAGTCGGATAACACTTCATGTATGAGTTGGTTCTGTGCCGCACTGAGAGCTAGTGCTGGACTTGCTAACATAAGACTGATTACCTGGAATAAGGCATGTGCACAGATCGATGAATGGAAACGGAAAATTCAATTTTTAGGACTTGTATCAAGTCTCTCGAGTCTCTTAAATGGCTCAGGGAAATGAAAACTTTCAACAGCGTTCTAAGATGCATGAAGGAATAAGCACCAGACAAAATTTGCCAAAATGCAGACTCAAGGCCGCCCAAACGTCTAGCTTTTGCCTACCCGGCACTTGTGGTAGAAGGGCCGCTAAGGGGGAGCTGTATCGCATGATATCGTCAGTATTTTTTTTGACTCTTTTTTTACTTTATTTACGAAAAACACTTCTTACAATACTAACACTACAGAAAAACACGCAGTACACTACTCTTACAATACAGCTACTTACAGTCACACTACAGCTGCAAAAACAGTTTTCATCTTAACATCAGTAATGTAAACGATCGATCGGCTAACTCTTAATCTAAGCTAACGAGTTTCGCTCGATCTGAATGATATTTAAGGGGCTTAACATAAATTCAGCTCAACAACAAGGATGCTGATTCAAAAAATAGCCCTTGTGAGAGGCACAAGATGGATCATGCGTCCATTCGTCTCCGGGCTCCCCCCCCCCCCCCCCCTCCCCCCTTCCCGGGTACGTCATATAAGACGTCAGCCGCAGGTAGTTCGTCAAGACGCATGACTCAGACATAAGCTTTATAAAATTCTGATTGGCTAAACGGACATTGTCGTTATCCTAACTCTTTAATATACCCTACAAGCGCAACTATTATTGTAGGAAGAGCCTTCATGCAGACGTCTCCGTCGTTAGCGGAATTGACACACGGATAGGTTCCAATAATGCCGTTGAAACTCAACAAGGAAATGAAGCTTTTCTCTTCGCGAATCTTGAGAAATGGTAATGATAATGGTAATGGTAATGGTAACTTTATTTATACACGGTAAAACCTTCAGCAAAGATTATAAAATGATAAAAGATTAACTATAATTATCCCTAACTAAACAAACTAACCTAAAATACTAAATTAACTACATACTAAAAGCTGCTTTACAAGGATGCCGTGTTAAAACTCATTCAAAACTGTGGTGACGTGGGTTAAGTTTAAAATCATGTAAAGATGTTGCTGCTCGAAGGCCACTGGGTAGGCTATTCCACAACCCGGCTCCGCTGTAAGAGAAACTGTTCTTCAAATAATTGGTGCGGAGCTGTGGAAGAGCCAATTTATTTTCAGTATTCCTTAATCGATATGATGTTATGTCGTTTCGAAACACAAATCTAGAACTCAGATACTCAGGGGTCATCCCCTGTAAAGATTTGTACATCATAACAGCAGCTGATTCCAATCTTTGATATTTGAGTTCACGCCAAACCAGTGCCCGGAACAATTCATCGATATTCGAGTCATAATTTGCACACATTAAAATACGGACTGCACGATTTTGGAGCTTCTGAAGCTTTTCAAAGAGACCACTGCCACAGTTGCCCCAGACAACACTACAGTAATTAAAGTGTGGTTGAACTAGGCTTTCATATACTTTAATTAATATATCAAAAGGTAGAAGGTGTCGTATTCGCTTAATTGCGTCCAGTGCAGAAGCAATCTTTTTGCAAATGTTCTGTATATGACATTCCCAGTTCATGCTTTGGTCGATGTGCACACCAAGAGATTTCGTAGATGACACCTGCTTCACTGAATGGTCGTTTATACTGAAAGAAGGAATTTCAGAAAATGTTGATAACTTCTGTCTCGAAGCTACTAACTCAGTTTTTGTTAAATTCAAGGTCAGTTTATTGGCTGATAGCGAAGGTGAGGCTGGTGTTATCTGCATACATTCTAGGTTGTGAAAAATACAGACAATTTGGCAGGTCATTAATGTATAACAGAAAAAGTAAGGGTCCTAGAATTGTTCCTGGGGGACACCATATTTGACTAATTTTGGAGTAGAAATAAAGGAGTTCATTAGACAAGTTTGAGTGCGATTGCTTAAGTACGATGTAAACCATTTGTGACAGAAACCGTGTATACTATAGAATTGCAATTTTGTTAATAGAATATTGGAATATTGGAATCCTCTGCTTCCAATGATAGAGCAGTAGCCGGTACCGAAACAATTTTAACGTCTCCCGAACTCTTGTAGTTAGTGTTATGATTCATGTAACTTAGCGTAGAGTGTGTATTTTTATTCAGTACTGTATGTAATCTGGTGCTTTTTATTCTCTTTTTTTGTTTTGTCTTCTCATTTTAGCAATGTAAGTAGCGTTAGAACTATGTTAGTCTTGTGAAACTCTGCTTTTTTTGTGTGTTTTTTTTGTAATAAAGGAATAAAAAAAAAATAGAATATTGTGATCGACGGTGTCGAAAGCCTTTTTTAAATCTAGAAAAACAACGGCATTGACGAAACCGCGATCAATATTCATGGCCCAACTATCCGTAGCTTCGAGTAAAGCAGTAACCGTAGAGTGTAGAGAACGAAATCCGGATTGATAACGAGAACTGGAGAATACAGTGTTCAGTAAGATAGTGGTATAACTGGTCATACACTACCCGTTCAAATATTTTAGCCACGACTGGAATTACTGATATTCGTCGGTAGTTTGTGGGATCATTGCGTTTTCCAGAATTTTTATACAATGGGGTGACGGCTAGCAGACTTCCACTCATTAGGAAAAATACCAATTAGCAGGGATTGATTAAATATATATGTGAGAGATTCTGCAATTAAATCAGGGCACTCCCTTAACAATTTAGCTGAAATATTATCTAGTCCTGTAGCCTTAGACTTACATAGTTTTGAGAGTAGAGAAAAAATATGTCCCGATGTTATTTCCAGTCAAAGGCGAACTCCTTGTCAGTCGCGCAAAGAAATTCTTCAAAGGTGGTCTCAACATTCTCAACATTACGGCTAAGGTTAGGTTCAATTTCAGTAAAGAAAGTATTTAATAATTCAGCAACGTCTATTTGACTCTTCGATTTTTGCCCTTGGTATTGTATTTCATTTATGACGGTTTATTTGACTTACGAGATGTTCGTTGACAGTTTTCCAAGTTTTGCGTTGATCTTTAGCATAGCTATTAAAAGCAATTTTATAGTAGGCCTTTTAAGCAGACTTGATTTCCCGATTTACTTGATAACTGGTTCCATATGGACGGATCTCTGGTTTTAATAGCTTTTCTCTTTAGCCGGTCTCTGAAGTTCATCCGCTTTTTTAATACGGTCGTAATCCAATTTGCTTCAGGTTTAATTACACGTTTTCCACTGAATTTAAACGGGGGAATCTTTTCATATGTAAATGTAATTGTATTCCCCGCAAGAGCCTCCACTTCGTGCAAGATCCAGTGCCATACCGAGAAAACGAATATGGTCTATTGGCACCACGTCATGTCCAAATTGCGTTAACAGTTTCTGATTGCTTTTATTGCCATCCTTTAATGAGGAGAATCGAGCAGGTGCAAAATCTGAATAACTACCGTAAAAACTCTATCAGTCTCTCAGCAACCACCTTCCACTCATCTCCACCTGCAAAATCAACAGACTCTTACAGCCCCCCTCCCCCCCCCCCGGGGGCTTATTTAATTTCAGGCCTCGTTAACGGGGGACTTATTAGAGAGGGGGGCTTAATAGAGAGGTGGGGCTTATTTCAAATTTTAAACACGCGGTTTTCGTCTTAAAACAGTTTTTGTACAACACTCAAACAACAGCAGTGAAACTTTATTATTTAATAAAGAGCAGCAAACAGTATTATGTGTTTGAGTGTATATCTGTTTAAAAACAAACCAATTGGGCGACATGAAGTGGATTTTCGTGAGAAGGAATCGGAGGGATTAATTGCAAAATCTCATGTCCCAAATGAAGGGGGAGGGGGGGGCTTATTACAAAAATCGACTTCCAAACGGGGGGCTTATTAGAGAGGGGGGGGGGGTTTGATAGAGACGGGGGGCTTTATAGAGCTTTTACGGTATTTGAAATAACACGAGTAAACTCAGCTTACTAATACTCACATCTTGTTCTCGATTTTCTTTACCAGGCATTAATTAAAAACACCTTCAGTTTAGTTAAGCAATATTTATCCTCCTTTCTTTGCGATCGTCTGTGTCACGCAGCGGACTTGCAGTTGCATCTCTCATAGCAACAGCCTCCTCGTAGTTCGGTGGAGGTATATCAGGCAATGTGCATACCTCGCTATACGAGGGGAGTCCACTCAGCAAACTGGTCGCAACCGCATTGTTAAAGCCTTGATCGCATGTTTCTTGGCTCGGGTAGCTCATTTCCCTCGATTCAACGTTTCCATTGGATAGCCGTTCGTTTATTCTTCTAGACGCAACGCTGACCGCGTTGTCAGTTCTCCTAGTTCGTGAGTTTAAACGCCGACGCCGTTTTCTGAGTTTCAGACAACAACAAAGACACGAAAAAACACAGATTACAACTATAAACACAAGAAGTAAGGTTTCAAAATTACTTTTGTCACAGCTGCGGTTTTGGCAAATATATCCCTCCGGACAACCGTTGAAGTAGTAGCAGTTGAGTGTGCACTGGTTTCGAAACGCGGTGAAACATGTTTTTGGTGGTATACAGTCGTCTGGCTCGGTACAAAAGGCCATCTGATGAGGGATAAAGAAATTGCGGATCCTCTTTGTGGATACCCGTAGTCTTCTATTGTACGCGTCGTGCTTTTCGGTTACGACTCTTCCATTGTGGTCTTCGTCTAAATCTTCGATTCCATGTCAAAAACCAGTTTGTTTTCCGGCTGTGAGGATGAAGTTTGACAAACAATCCTTTTCTGACATCCTTACACACAGCACGATTCAGGACACGGATGGGTTTTAATTCACAGGGGCGCAACGAAATTATATGCAGATTGATCACGTATCTGTCTAAAAGCAAATAATCGAAGACAATCAAGGATAATTTCGTTTCGATATATTTTCTCTTTCTGGCAGCTTATCTTGGCATCGCTGGTTCGACAAATTACTCGGGTTTACGCATGCGTGACGATCAACATAAATCCTTCAGTTGCTTCGGGGAAACCCCTCGCTAACGGCCGTTAGTAACCGATACCTGCTGAAAAACTGAATCGCTATTCATAATCATAGTATCTATTATGCCAAGTGAGGCATTCAAATTGGAGATTTTCACCTGCCACCAGATGAAAATAAAAATGTTTGGAATAGAAGTCATGGAAACTGGACATGGAATTGCATTGGATATCAAACACAAAATCATAATTATGTCAATCACAACATCTCTCTTATCCTCGTTAATTGTTGAAAGTTTTCTCTGCAATTCTGCATCACTGCCTTCTTCATCGTCGTCATTTTTCTTGTCAAGCATCCAGAGCCCTTCTTCCTCTTCTTCTTCTCTGTCAGGCTCTCTTTTATGCCGACTGTGTTTGTTCTTGTGGTGGTGATGTCTGTGCTTATGTTTGTGTTTGTCGCTAGATTTACTTTTTCGGCTCTGAGGCTTTTTCCCTGGACCATCCTTAACAAAATTCTTCCAAAGTGATGTTCGGAGATGTTGATAGGTGTTTCGGCATGGGTTGCTGAGCCATTCATATCTTTGCCATCGGCAGAGTCCTGAGGAGACGGTCAAACAACTGGTGTGGAATTGAATCACATAACTGTGATGGTTTCTTATTTATCCATTCTTCAGTACGGTGTTATTTCACTTTCAACGCCGAACACTATACTTGTCACTATTCTTAGCTACTTTTCTCCCAACAACCACGTTAGTAGTTTCTTGTGAGTATCGACAATTTTCGGCGTAAACCGATATTGTTAATCGTAAACTCATAAGTGTCTTTATTACGATTTCTCATTATTGTTTGCTGTGTCCACTGACCGCTGTTGGGATTGCCGGGCTAGCGCAGCAAGCGAGTACTGGTTGACAGTGGCTGTTGAGCTGTTCTAGCAACGACTGAATCAGCGTTGGTTAGTGCGTGACAAGTGATGTGACATTACCATACTTATCACGTGATTGTAATCAGTGTCACGCGATAAACTAAAATTCTGAGAATCAGCTGACTTTATTTTATATTCGGGGAATGATGCTTGTCACATTGAATGGTATAAAATATCACCACAGTACGGGACGAAGACCACATAAATCATTTTAAAAGTAATGGAAGTCCAATTTTCAAAGTCCGCCACAAAATGCTTGCATAAATTTGACTTAAATAGGCAAATTCTTGGTTTTCACATGAAGTCATAAAAAACTAAAATTCAAAATTAAACAAACTTTTGCATTTTTAGCTTCATCACGTAAAAGACGTTTTAGAAATGTATCTGTAGCGGTCGGTACCCAAAGCTGACAACCAACAACTGACTTTGCTCGAGTTCGACGCACTATGAATTACGTACGGAGATATTTTACGGACAATCACTTGAACGGTTTATTGAAAGCCATAAATCCAAGATCATATCGTAAACTGAAATAACAGTAACAGTACAAAGAAACTAAGCTATAACCTGGTGACCGACATACCAACATTCTGATCATTCCATTTAAGGGTAAATCGCAAGTTTTAAAGAAAACTAGTCTATGCAATATCAAACGATCAATACATCAAATTCCGTAATTGAAATCAACAAATAAACTGTAAGGCTATAAGCTAATGAAAAATAGCTAATAAAAAGAACTAAAACACTGATCGATGGGCTCCCAATGGCAATAAAAGGGCGCGCACGTGCTCGAAAACTTAGCGAAATTGCGGTATAAAATTAGTGAGAATACGAGACAAAAACAAGCCTAAACGCAATAAAACTGATTAGAAGAAAGAAAATGACTTACATAACAGTCCCGCTTTGCCGATCCTTACAAAACCTTCAGCGTTCTTACAACTAACTTCGCTGAAAACTTCTGATCCGTCCGGTAACAAGACAAAAGCCAACTGACTAAAATTGCGGTTAAGGGCGGAACTATAAACTACTCTCAAATCACGTGTGACTCATTAGCCAAAAGACTAGCAAGCTTAAATTGAATTTCCGAGAGCGGGCGTACAAAGCCGTTACAGTATCTGCTTGCATGTTTTCAGCTCGGTAGCTTGCTTTGTTTTGAAAATAGAGCAATTTGAATTTTAGATTTTATTACAGTGTGTGACATAAACATGTCTGCTCACAAGCATGTCACGTACATGAAAACAACGATTCCCCGCGTATTTTTTTAGGTCTGAAAAGCCAACATGATAAGAGAAGCGTCTATGTGAATGTTTGCAACTCTCAAAACAGAGAAGAAAGCCTTTGAGAAAGCAAAGTAAATTCCAAATGTTTTCACTCGTTTCCGGCCGCCATATTTGTGCCCCTCAGAGGGACACTAACATGGCGTTTCCATACTAAACTCTATAATTTTGAGTGGTACATTTTGCCGAATAACTCGAGTAAGGGATACCGCACAGCCCTGAGACTTTAGCATGTTGTTTATTTATTACTATTCTACAATATGTCAATTTCTTGACTTTATCTATCGAATGGTTGATGATTATATTTTTTTACTTGCGTCACTGAAAACCAAGAATATGCATTTAAAGCTTCTACTTCAGATATTTGATCCTTCTGTTCGATGGTTTATTAGACTGTTCACAGTCCGCTATTTTTCGGTGAGATCGTCGAGATCGATCGCGTCTTACCGTTAATGGCGGCCATCTTGATTGTCAAATGTACTGAGTAAACGGTCGTCGGGGATTATATATCTCTAGGGGGAGGGGGGCGAGAAAAAATATCTATCTCTATTTTTCTCGCTTCCTCCCAAACCGTCCCCCGCCCCCTAAGTAAATTTGACACTCGGCACTCGCTCTCGATCTCGACGATCTCACTGTGACAGTCTAACGGTTTATATAATATAATTCGACTCTGAACGAGAACCGACTCGAGGATGTACTCAGTAACTTTACCATAATGTACAGCATGTATCAGTCAATTCCAAAAGCCCCCATCCCACCCCCCGGGCAAACACGCGGGCATTTGGCTTTTTTTGAAAAACTTTTATCAAATGCCCTGCTGTGTTTCCAGTTTAGACGGTCAAATGCCCTTTTGTCAGGTCCTAAAAAAGGACAAATCAAGTGTAAATCACTCGTTGCGTGAAGTATTTTAGCACGCTCCCCGCTCATAATGAAATTACTTACCTTTTCAAACCAAATCCGAAAAATTGTGCGCCAAAACTCTTTTCCGATCTCTTTTGTCAGCACTCCAAACTTTGAATAAAGGCATATCAACTGTATCTTTAGTAAACAACGGAAAACCTACGCGCAATCTTGAAGTGAAGGGAGCAAAACGGCTCCCGTAGTGAATGAATGAATATTTGACGTATTTGCGCGCGAAACCCTTCAGCTGGCGACCGCCGACCGATGTTTCAGATGTTTAGCCTATAGACAAATGCCCCCACCGTGCGGGACAAATTTCAAATACCCGGAGTATGCCCGGGGGATGGGCGCTTTTGAAATTGACTGATACTTAACCACAAATGCGAAAAAGCCTTTATAATTATTTTCAGTCATTATTCACAAAGTGTTCAGTGCGTTCTTCACTGCCTGTAGCCATATTCTCGATCGTTATTCCCAGAGCTTCCTCGTAGCTGGGTGGTGGAGGCTGAGGTTCGACAGAATCCGTTTCCAAGCCGCTGTAAGGCGGTGGACCATTCTTAACAATGGCATCATAAGCGTTTTCTTGCAAATGGTCTTCGTCCGGTGGATTTCGAATGGCGTTCCCTCCCGCTGAGTTCACGTTAGAGTTATTTGCATTTTCGTCCTGCAAATGAAACACATAAACAGAGCTGCTGTTTATTTGAGCACTTGTAGTAGTTCTAGTTTCTTGTCGAGTTGTACTGTTGTTGTTGTGCCCAGTAGGCATTTCCTCCAGCCCGGCTCCGTGGAATGTTGGGGGCGCTAACAGAGGTCTCTCCCTTTGATTTGCAGGTCTTGGTGGTTCGCGAAACACTTCAGGGAATTCTGTAGGTGTTTTGAGAACAAAATACTTTGCCCCCTAAAAATTAAATGTGATAAGTTTATTATTTTTTAAAGTCCTCAACTCTGTGATTATCAGATGACAACTATCGGGTAAACTTAAAATACACAACAATGGTTAATTTTTCTTTCTATATTCGACCTTGAGATGCTCCTAACCGAAGGCTGAAACGACAATTTAATTGTTATGAAACAACGGCCCTAATTGTTTGATATCATGCAGATGCCTTAAAGTGCATATGAAGTTAAATTTTTTTTTTTGCAGAAATTAACAGGTCTAAATGATGGCAGATGAAATTTTGCGTAAAGAAAATAAAATCGGATTTTTTACTGTCCAAATTGCCTGGTGTCTTTGGAGACTGGTGACGAGTCTCGCGTTGATGACGTAGTTGGTGGTTCTAAAGAGTTGTTTACACTTCATGTCTCTTGCGATTCAGTGAACTGAGATTTTTTTGAGATTATAGTTGCTAGTCGTTCGTTGGAAAGTGGTAACCATGTCCGAAAGTGACGATATTTTGTCTTCTGTGGACTCGAATATGTCTAATTCCAGCGGAGAAGAATCAGAAAGCGAAACACCGGATGAAATGGAAGTGGTTGGACATGTCCAACAGCACGCCGAAGAGCCACTTGCCCATACAAGCGATGAAGAAGAAGATACAGAAGCGGATGAAGATGGCCTATCTGCAGCAGTTCTGCAAAGCAGATTCGAAGGACGGCTTAACTGCAGAATACCCTGCCACTCGAATAATTTTCCACGCAGCCGGCTACGCGGTATTTGCGGTACGCAACATCAAAATGAATTCACAATAGGCATGATTCGACATGAAAACACATTCGCAAGATCTGTAATATTCTTCGTTCTTTAAGCCATTAAACCGAAACAAGCGCCGAAATGAGTAAATATACTCGAAAGTAATTAAAACATCAAAATGAATTCACAAGAATTGATAGGGTGACGGATTCGACATAAATACACGCGCTACATAGATAATATTCTTCGTTCTTTTCAAAATATTGATAGCATGATTCGATGTGAAAGCACGCGCTACATGTGTAACATTTTTCGTTCTTTATAAAAAAGCCAATGAACCGAATTCACAATTGATAGCGTGATTCGACATGAACACGTATGGCGTTCATTACTACTCAAAACACTTTGAGCACTTTTTGGACGTTCAGACACCTCCAGCACGTCCAAGAGGGTCATATTACTAAACACGCGCTACAAATTAAACCGAAAGCGCTTATTCACAAATCATAGCCCCCTATAACATTTGCTTTAAGTCGACGTAATATTTGCAACCGATGGATGTTCTCACCTTCGGTTACTACAAATTCACAGTTCAGTTTCGAAATATATTGTAAAATGCAAAAATGCACGACAAAAACTAATCTTCGTCGTGTGAAAATCAGAACAACCAAATAACTAGCTCTCCTTTATTCTGTTTCCAAACTAAGAACGCCTGGACTGCTCCAAACAACGAAGGCACGAAGCTAACATATTAAATATCTGTCATTGCGGTCCTCAATATATCAACTCAACTCTTCAATTCAATGGTTTGACCATTGTTAGTCTGCACAAGGACGGGCTTGCGCTCAAAACAGCTTTCCTCGAACACAAACAAGAGCTCTTCTTCGGGATGAAATCTTTTCGATGAAGGCGGACAAATTGAGTCCATTATTCTGCAAATTCTGATGTCGGTGGAACCACCAAGTACGTCATTTCCGGTGTAATCTGAGTGTTTGACGGAGCGCAAGATGGCGACACTCAAAATCGGTCAAATGCAAACTTTCAGGGCAGAAAAATCTTACATGGAGAAGGTTTCGGGCGTTTCAAACCGGGTTTTTGGTTTAATAACAATATGAACAAACATATAAACCGAACTTGTGTTTTATTTCATAGGCATTTTAATAATGCATCAGCATAATAATTTATTGAAGAATTCACCAGCAATTTGTACGTGCTATTTTCTTTACCCTGGGAACGAGGTTGTTATATATACGTGCACATTACATCCTTCCGGTTGTAAAATCAATGTCGACATGAAAATCCCGGGGGGGGGGGGTTTACTTGGATCAATTTCTGCTGGGTATGTGCCGCTGGCCTCTCAGAACCCCAACTAATCCCCATTAGCCTATTACTAGTAAGTGCCCCCCCCCCCCCCCCCGGGGATACACATTCTACTCTCTCTCAAGCTCAATCGTCATAATTCGGGTGCAGCGATCGACTGAAAACAGCTGAAGGGAAATTAACTTTTCAAGTCACTTATAAATCACTTACATCAATAGTTTGAACTCTCGAAATAGTGTGTACAATTTGTTTGAATTCACCACGTGCTCTGCCTGCAAGAGAGTTTTGTTTAATTGAATGTAGCTACCATTTCATTGCAATAAATTATGCTCGAGTTTTACTAAAAGAACAAAATTGCTTTGTACTCACGTCTGTTAACCGGATCGTTGAGCTGTCGTCTAAAGTGATATACCAGGTCAATGTTAGTCACTATACCATCATTCCTAACAAAAAAGGCCCTCACAGAATCGTACGTTATTGCTCCGTTTGCAGACATGGTAACACAACGTTTGTAGTCCAGGTTATCAATTATAAAAATCTCGCATAAATACTGATGATGACGCCTCAAGTGTGAATGGTGTCGTCATAGCTATGTTGCAATCTTTCTATCATAACTAAGTGAAGCACGATCGTCCGGGTGAGTGTAGTCCTGAGAAGGACTGTTTGTGGTGACATTGACTGACGTTTCGACAACCTGAGCGGAAGTCATAATCAGAGTCAAGTGATTGGAGTAACGTCAGGAGATGGTATAAGTATTCTGGTCGTTGATGTGATTGGTCAACGAAGTCGTAATGTTATTGGTTGTCTGTCAGTTAAGCCGTGATGTTGTTGGCTGTGAAGACTGTAAACCGTGGTTGGTAGGTTTCGATCCGTTTTTTGTTATCCTGGGAGCACGTACACTCGAGTGCAACTGAGTAGGGGTCTGGGGACCCAACCTTTGACCGCGCGGTCTAACATTAAGAAGAAGGGATAAAGTTTGGTCAGTTTGAGAGCTCAAAGATGGTACGTTTTTAGTGACTCTGTGTTTACTGAATCATTTTTGTGTGGCTTACACTTAAACCACACTATGTCATCGCCCAAGATATATTCCTGGCTTTGTCACGGTGAACAAAGAGCTTGTCACGTGGTTTAGATAGGTTCCAGAGTTACATAAGCTCAGAAAGCGGCCATTTTGTATTAATTTTATTCAAATTCAGTTATTCGTTCATCTTTGTTGCTTCGATTTAACACGCCGGCTTTCCTACAGTTGGCTAGTCTTCTTAGTGCGGATTACAACGAGGATTTGTACTCACGCAGGGCAACATTCCGACCTTTGGAGTCATTTATTGACTCTCGCAAGATAACATTTGTATTAATTGGCTTGAATCTGACAGCAGAGTCTGAAAGTATTTGGAAGCCTCTGAAATTACTTGAAAGGAAAAGAGATTCTTCTTTGCTTGTGTTGTCCTTGCTGTTGCAGTTGAATTGGACAAACCATGCACGCACAGTTGACAAGATCGAGTCTGAAGTAAGTGAAATTGGAATCTCTGTTGAACAAGAATCGGCTCTCATGACAATTTCCTTATAAGAAACGATGCTTTGTCGCGTTTCAAAGATCGTTTTTGGAATATAATGCTAATATGAATGTCTTTTATTTAAGCTTACCAACACTGAAACAAGTTGTTGGACAATACAAAATCTCGAATGAAGTAGTGTTTTGGTTTACCGAATTTATAATGTGGTATATATATAGTGTTACAACTGCTGAAAAGTTAAGACTGTCAAACCCGATTGCAGGACAATATTTGCTAATTATAAATAAAAGAAGCATTGATAACCTAGAATGAGTTAGAGTGCAGGCTTTTTGTTCTGTTTACTGTTTCTGGAATCTATTATGGTGACAGGCTATCTCTATTGAACTTTCTCTTAGATAAAACACTCCAGGTCAAATTATAAATCTTGTTGGCTTAAAAATTATTGGCAATGTTAATGTAATGTTAGTTCACTGAGAATACTATTCAACATATGATTCATTAAAAATATTGCTTGTAATCTGATCTTGTTTTGCACCTATCTTTTCTTCCTAAATTTTTCCATTTGCAACCCCATATCCACCTACCTCAACTATTTTTTCTGTGTTCTTTATTTAAAATACAGTCCCACAAAACCCAAATACTATTGTGAACGTTTTGGTCTCAACCAACTGAAAGTATAACTTTTGTGGCCTAATGGACAACAAATCCTAGGCTCAGCATTATGTTACTTTACATGTATGTATTGTCCAAAATTAGTCATACATTTAAACCAAATCAAGCTCCCAATGGTCTCTAGTGTAGGTTACATCATTTGCTGAATGTCCCGGCCCTTCTTTTAAGATTTGTGTTCATGTGCTGGTACACAAAATGTAAAAAACATATTCATATGAAATGCTTCCCAGAGTTAATTTCACATCACTTGCCTTGGAAAAGAAGATCAACCTATAAACAAGTTTCAGGACTCAATTCCACTTGGTTACGTAAACAAAATCATGACTGAATATATCAGGCCACTATGGGAGATGATGCTGAGTTTTTTAGTTCTTAAAATCCTCACTTTCAAAGTGATGCTACATGTGCAACCTTTGTTGTGAAAATGAGACTTTTGCATAACAAAGAGTGTATGCATTGGGGGAGCAGGGTTGGCGCAGTGGTGAGAGTGCTTGCCTTCCATCAATGTGGCCTGGGTTCGATTCCCAGCGTCATAAGTGGGCTGAGTTTGTTGGTTCTCTACTCTGCTCAAGAGGTTTTTCTCCGGGTACTCTGGTTTCCCATCCCACCAAAAACCAACATTTGATTTGATTTGATTTTGTTTTGATTTGATTTAGTCGTTCTTTCTCGTCCTTTTGACTTGAACTGCGGAGTACCGCAAGGCTCATGTTTAGGGCCTCTGCTATTCATAATATATGCGTCCAAGCTGTTTAAGATCATGGAACATTACCTTCCTGATGCTCATTGTTTCGCGGACGATACGCAGCTGTATCTGAGTTTCAAACCACTCGGCAACACTGCTCAAGCTGATGCTATACAAGCAATGGAAAAGTGCATTGACGCGGTGAGGAAATGGATGATTCAAGATCGGTTGATGATCAATGATGATAAAACCGAGTTTTTGTTGGTCGGTACGCGACAACAGCTTGATAAATTAGATTCGTGTTCTATTACTGTGGGCAATAATCGTATCAGTCCAAGCCCATGTGTTAAAAACCTTGGATGGTGGTTTGACAGCAACTTAAGCATGACTGATCATATAAACAAGGCTTGTAATGCGGCATTTTATCATTTACATAACTTGAGACGTATTAATAAATACCTATCGAGGGATTCTTTAATTACCTTGGTTCACGCTTTTATAACTAGCTGTCTTGATTATTGTAATGGTTTATTGTTTGGCTTACCAAAGGGGCAGATCGCTAAATTACAGCGTGTACAAAATGCAGCAGCAAGACTTATTTGTGGCATCGGAAAGTTTTCTCACATTACACCGGCACTTTACGAGCTGCACTGGTTGCCGGTTTCTTTGCGTATTGATTATAAGATTTTACTTTTGACTTTTAAATGTATTTATGGCCTGGCGCCAACTTATCTTAGTGATCTTATTAGTATAAAAACGAATTCATTATATAATCTTAGGTCTACTGGTAAGCTCTTATTGGACCATCCCAAGGGAAAGATGCTTACAACGTTGGGAGCAAGATCATTTTCAGCAGCAGCTCCGAAACTCTGGAATGGCCTACCTGTGGAGCTTCGTCAAGCAACATCACTTGACAGTTTTAAATCTCGACTTAAAACTTATCTTTTTAAGAAGTATTTTTTATAATCTAACTTTATTTTATTTTTATGGTAATGTATTTTCGTTTTCTCTTACATATATGATTGTAAAGCGCTATTGATCAGAATATGTAAATACGCGCTATATAAATTAGTAAATTATTATTATTATTATTATTGTCTCCCAATTTGCAGGAACTCAGAAAATAATGGTCTGTTGTATGCTAGTTATCTTGTCTTATTGATTGACAAGAACAATATGGAAAACTATCTAACTGTAATCACAAGTAGCTCTACTAATAGAAACTTGATAAGAGAACAGATAGATACTAATAGTTTTTCAGCTTCATGTATTCTGTAAGCCACACATGTACGCATTGCAGACCTATTTTTCTAAATTTTAATTTTAATTAAATTTTAATTAAGTAATCAGAGAATGATGGGCGCTGTACGTGTGAAGCCTGATTTGATGAAGAATTAAAAAGGGAAAATAAGGCACAACACGCCGGTGCATGTCAGGTTGAGGGCGAACTGTTTGGTGTTTGTCCATTAATTTTTAACCTCCAAATTTAATTTTTAATCACCTGATAATTTGCATTTTTCTCATCTTCCCTTAAGAAATAGCTCTCCCCGGCCCCTTTTCATCTTCTTCATTAACACTCTAAAAATCAACCCAAAATTCTGAGATATTTTTGGGGTTATGCACTACGAAACTATGATGGCTTTTTTGTATTGCATGAAATCTCGAGAAGATAATAAGAAGGAAAGACAAAAGGTGACAAAAACGTAGCATTCAGGTGTAACTCGTGTAACGTAACTCCCCTTAACGGCAACCTCGTCCCCAGGGCTTTTTCCCTAATTTGGGAGAAAAACTCAGCCTGGGAGCGAAGCTTTCTTATTTTTTCACGTTTGACCGCGGTTGATTCCAATCCCAAACTGTGTTTATTATAGAGTACTAAAGTGATGACGTCACAAAAACTAAATTTGTGAAATTATGGGATTTGTTCGGATATTCAGAAAGAACACGATAAAAAAGACCTACTTGCTAAAAGTCAGCATTTTCTTACAGTTTGAGAGGGAAATATCAGCACCGTTATCCTCTGTTGACTCCAAACAAATCCTTCTAAATTTTACTTAGTTCATAACGTTATGACCCAAGTCAAATTTAGAAGGATTTGTATGGAGTCAGCAGAGCATACCGGTGCTAATATCTCAGAGCCAATTTGAAATTAAACGCCGATTTTTGGCAAATTAGCATTTTTCATCTTGCTGTTTCTGAAAATCTCAACAAATCCCACACTATTCTAATATTTGTAACGTCACACTTTAGCACTCTATTGTGTGATTTCAGAAGCCGATCTCTATCTTCCACGTTGACCCTATTCGGAAGCGAATCACTCGCTTCTGATTACCTTTTTACTTGACAGCGACGGTATCCAGGAGCAATGGGCTCCTGCGGTATCTTATTTATTCATACTTCTATGAGGTCTTCTATCCGCCGTCATTTCACTTATATTCAACTTTTTTTCCAAATCGCCAAGTACGCAGTATCGAAAGGTACCGATAAAGCTATATTTCTTGGGAGTACCGACATTTTACCGCATGCTCAGAGAAACCCAATATTGGATAAATGGGTATCGAAATAAATGGATCCGTCACATTCGTAACCGTAACTATTAAGTGTGATCAAATGTTCAAGCAAGCAACCGTGGCTGGTTTGGCCAGCCGAAATATAGTACACAAAACTTAAAACCATTCTACGTTGTATCGGCCCTTACTTTTATACTCTCCATTAAGTGTGAGGCCGATTTTCTCGTTTATGTCATATTTGTCATGCCCATTGTTGCAAATTGCCGCGCTAGTGAGTGTTGGCAGGCAATGCCTGTTTTAGTGACGATATCGGCCTTTTTTCCAGCTTAGGAACTTGTTCCGGTTTGAAAAAAAGAACTGCGTGACAAGAAAAACATCATGTGACATTACCATATTTATCACACGATTGTAATCAAGTCACGCGATTTTGTGGCAAAAAATAAAGTTAATTGTGAGAATCAACTGATCATGGCTTTATTTTATGTTCGGGGGATGATGATTGCTACATTGTGTGCTATAAAATATCATTATATGTGTCGAAAACTGTACATTATGAGTTTACTATGGGGCGAAGACTACAAAAAAGTATTTTAAAAGTACAAAGTTAAATATTCAAAGCCCGCCACAAAGGTTTATATAATATAATGCGACCCTGGAGAACCAACTCGATGATGTACTTAACTCTGACCGCAAGCAGTCCTAGCCAATGTAAACAAATGTGAAACCTTTAATATGTCATAAATTACACAAAGTGTTCAGTGCGTTCTTCACTGCCTGTAGCCAGATTCTCGATCGTTATTCTCAGAGCTTCCTCGTAGCTGGGTGGTGGAGGCTGAGGTTCGACAGAATCCGTTTCTAACCCACTGTAAGGCGGTGGACCGCTCTCGGCAATGGCATCATACGCATTTTCTTGCACCTGGCCTTCCTGTGGATTTAGAATGGCGTTCCCTCCCGCTGGATTAACATTCGAGTTATTTGAATTCTCTCCCTGCAAGTGTAACACATAAACAGAGCTGCTGTTTCCTTGAGCATCTGCTGTAGTTCTAGTTTGTTGCCGAGTTGTCTGAGTGTTCCCATTCGCACGCAAGCTCGCAAGCTGCTCATCACGCCGTTTTGACGACATAAAATGACAACAAAATCCAAAGAAAAGGGCTAACAAGATGACTAAAACAACAATGATCACTGTCTCCGCATCTACCATCCTGAAATTCCGTGTTGCTTGTTACAACGGATTTAACCCACGATCAATGGTAGCAAATCGATATTAAAGCATGATTCAACGTTTTTCTCCGATCCATCTCTGTCGGCGTGACGTCGCCATCTTTGTCTACCATGAGCTACGCCACAGGTAGGCACTGGTGTTTGAATCGTGTTTGCTCAATGTTTGTACAACTTGTCATGAACATGGAATCCCACAAGGTGTGTATTGAATAAGGAGATCAGTTGAACAGTCAGCAATTAATTGAAAAACAAAACATTAAAAGCCAGATGTAAGTGGTATTTTGCCACAGACTCGCAACGAAACACTGCTGCACTTTGCATGCACTGAATAATGATCAGAATCTCTTTAAAATTTAAAAGGTGGACTGGACTTGTTGGTTTTATAGTTTCACTTTCTAGAACAAGTTGTATTTTAATGCAAAACACGTATTTTTGCTCTAAAATCAACTGAGGAAGACTCAAATCACGACTGAAAGCGCGAAGTTGTAGGGCGAAGCGCCAAGAACCTCGCGGCTTTCTCAGAGAGAGCACCTTTTTTGCGACGGATGAACACAAAAACCTAGAACGGATAAATGCATATCTTCTCGTCGAACTTTTCCGCTACCGTCCTACCGGGATCCCCGTCATAATCGTCCTCTGAGATAGCCCGCTGAGTCCCCCAGCCGGCGAAGTCCTTGCGTGCTACCCTGGACCGGAGCATGGATTGAAGGGCTCTGGGGACAAGAATTGACACATCAACAAAAAACAGCGACCCAAAAAAAAAAAAAAAAAGAAGGTGATTTAGGGGGCGGAAAAAAGTTAAGCGGGCATTTAGGTTTCATTCTACACACTCCCTTTACCTGATGTAGAATCAAAAGAGCTCGAACCTCCATTTTCGCGACAAAAAAAATCGCCTGCGTAGCTGGCGGTGTTGTTGTGGAGCGAGCGGGCAGCAACGCCAACCGCGAAGCCGAGGAGAAGGGCGGAGGGCAACAAAGCTGCCAGCTAATCAGGCTACCAAAAGACCTAACAAATAAAGCGTAGGAGCTGGGGACGTGACCGTACGATTACAAGTCAGTTAGGGTAGTTACGTTTCCCCTGACGTTGCTTCGTCATGTGCGTACAGGGCGAAAAAATCTGCAGTGCCATGCCGTGTTCTTTCACGTCTGCTGTTGTTCCAGTCGTTATTTGGGTCGTCATGCAACGCTCCTCACCGGGAAATAACGTTGCGTAACCCAGATATCGTGACGTAGTAGACGATCGCTATTCGTTTCCAGAAATTAAAATAGCGCAGTGTCGCTTGTACATATGGGTACTTTTTCAAAAATAGATGGCATTAACCTCTTGATGACAACATTAGCTAAAAAAAGAAACGTATTAAGCAAATTTAATATAATTACACCGATACGTTTAATTAATTAATAAGTGTGAATGATATACAAGTGTCGCACAACAGCCAATCTAATGAAAATTTAGCGCCCAATCTTTCTGGGGAGTCTTAATTCTTCCTCTTTACTCGCGTTTTGGAATAACGTCTGGTTTTTCCCAGACAGCACAATCACAACTGCATGAAATTGTCCTTGTGCTGCCCAACGCAAACCAGGCACTATAAGACCGTGGGCTGGACAATACTTTAACTTGTTACCCAGACGACATGCTACACCCTGCAACGCTTGAAAAAGTTGTTGTGAAGTCGTCAACTTAGCTATAGCTAAAGAAAGATTTGCCTGACGGTTCTACCTTTTCCAGCGAACGGTCCTCTATCGGTTCTACGTTGTCACATTTCTGAAACGGCGATAGCCATAACACTGAGACGAATTTGGCGAGCGCTGAGTTGCATAACATGCTTCTCTTTAAAGCCACTGTTGAAACAACTTGCAAGCAACACCGCTGTCACAGTGATATGTGTATCCCCGTGATATGTGTATCCCCGTGATATGTGTATCCCCGTGATATGTGTATCCCCGTGATATGTGTATCCCCATACACATATCACTAGTGATATATGCATCCCCAGTGGGAATACACAAAACACTGATTGATGGCAAAATGGCGTCAAATACATTAGACTGAGGCGAGAGTTGAATTGTCAATAGCGAATTTTACGGCTGAGAAGGGTTGATTTATGTTAGAGTTATATCGTCGGTCTCGTATGGTTGGTTTATATTGCGCGTAAAGAAATCCCCAGATAATAAAAGTTCGCTCAAAACATGAGCTCTCATGCTCAAAAGCGTTACGTGTGACAGAAAGGTAGTAAAACAAGTCTAACTCCGAGTCATACTCGAACTTTCTGGCAAATCTTCGCAAGATCATTTTGTCTTGCTTCGTACACCTTCAGGGTAAACCTGGTTTTTCACATATTGCAAAAGGTTTTCATATTTTGCGGAATCCATCGCTCGCCGGTAATTTGCGAATTTCCCGCAAAATCCTGATCGTCAAGTCTATATAAAATGTGAAGGTTTACAATGTTTATCTCCGCTCTTCGTGTTTTATTTCTTTGTGAATTTCCCGCGAAATCCTGATTTGTTTTGGAGGGGATACCCAAAACACTAGGGATTTGTGTATCCTGGGAGGGTACCGGGGGATACACAAAACACTGAAGTAATATGAGAAGGGGATACACATATCACTAGTGATATGTGTATGGGGATACACATATCACGGGCACTGAAGTAATATGAGAAGGGGATATGTGTATGGGGATACACATATCACGGGGATACACATATCACTGTGACACCGCCTTTACAGTCCCTCAGAAAGTAAATTCCTTTCCAGTACTCTTCCAGTAACTTAACTTGCCTCGGTCAGGTCTCATTATGGCAAAAGGCAATTTCAGTGGACAATAGTTTAACTAGTGCAACTAACCTTCTTCAGGACCAGAATGAGCAAAAATGAAATAAAATAACGCTTATGATACCGCTCGACATTAGGTTTTATCATACAAGTATGCTATTTCCGCAACGTTTCTCTGCACTGTTAGATTCAAAGAGAACGTGTGCGGGTCTACGATTTTTTTTTTGATAGGCCTCTTTGTGTAGCCACTCGTCCATGACAAACATAATGCAAGAGCGAAATATAGTTTCGGTCTACAGCCTCAGCTAAGGCCAATGTAAGGCTGCTAGAAGCTCTACCAACAGCATGGTGGACCCACGCCGAACCATGTCGATATTTTGCGTAGTGAGTGCATGCCACATTCCTAACTATTTTTGACCTTTGGGGATGAAAATATTTGATGCAAATCTCGAACAGCCCTCCAGTGCTTTCTGTATTGAAAGGACATATTTGTTGTTTTTACAATGGCTTCGTTTTTGTCGATGAAATATTTACCAATATCACTCACTGGTTGAACTTAGATCACTACCGAGAAAACAGGGAGTGTCGAAGAATGTCTTGATATCAAAAAATAATTCTCTCCTTGAGTAGTTCCATTTTCCCGGCATTGTTGTCAGTAAATTTGCCGTCATTTGTCTGAAATCTTAAACAACTTGAATTTCAGGCTGTCTTCTATAAAGCTACACTTCTTGCTCGCCTCTCGATGTACGTGAGCTCGACATATCCGTCAAAACTCGCTGCTCTTGTTCCAAATTGTATCGAAAGACAGCCCTATCAAACGCTGAATGATCCCTTGGCCACATGCGATGACAGAGAAAGCCAACCAAAATTAGAAGAAGAACAAGAAGAAACAGTACAATGCTAAGAACCAGCCAGTTATAAAGCTCGTGTTTCGCTTTCAGGTCGGACAGTTCACACGATTCGCAGGCCCCCTCGGTGACATTTTCCGCGCAGAAAACTGTCTGAATCATCCATGTGAGAAACACAGCAGCAGATTGAGTCCACATTTGGTAAACTGACTTCCCTTTCGTGTCCAAATTTATACAAACAGTCATCTTTTATCTTCAATTTGAAAGCGTAAGGCAAAGGTGTTTCGTTGTGGAGGTCGGATTCGCTGGTTCCTTGACATATTGTATTGATTACCCACGTAATGAAGACAATACTTTGGTATCGGCTTGTTTTATTACACCGCAAACATGAGATGGCCGCTCGATATATAGCATTGACATTAAACCCCCATTTATCTCGATAATTTTTCCAGATTTTCCGCAAAGCTACACTGGAGGCGCCGCACAAGATTGAAACTGTCATCTAGATGTTTAGCTTTTAAAGCGGGCGGTGTATAAATTTGTTGACACTAAACGAATGACTGCACTTTGAAGGCGTATAACTGGCTTTAATTTGTTAGTTATACACAAGATAAAGTGCTCATTATATTGAAAGCTACATGATTGCTTTTCCGCATGAATATTTGGAGACCTATTTTCTACTCCCAACGCCCTTGCTCCAATTATCTTTGCTGCGACTTTGAACTGCCGGGGCGCTCGCTGGTAGAATGAGATAAGAATAACTGTCAGTGGATCAAAAAGAAAATTTGTCAAAGGATTTATGAGTTAATGCACATATTTGGCATCATTTTCTCGCACGATCCAATTGTGGTCAGCCGGTTCACAAATGCCGCTGAAACGAAAAGAAAACATTCACATCGGGGACTTTGCGACAAATGAAACTGGAATTATGATAATGATAATACTGAAATTAAAAATTAGTCGCCTTCTTTTGTCGGTTTTTGTAACCGTCTGAAGATTATTAAGCAAGACAATACTGAGATAACGGAGAAGTCGACGCAATCTCAATCCTGGAACCGTTTTGGCGCCTCACGCGGTATCCTTGTATAAACGATAAAACTCTCGGGCTGACTGCCATTATCACTTTTATCTGAAAACTATGCTCAATAGCCAATAATTTCGCTATACTTTCATTTACAAGATTGTTAAATTTACAAGCAATTAATTACTTATAGGTCAGCAGCTGAAAATACCGTCCTTTACTTAACTTCACATATAGCTGTGACATGTAGCCGGTAATTTAAAAAAAGAAGGCCGCCTTTTCCATACTCATGGATTTGAAAATAGACGACAGGCCCGATGCCGTGGAATTTCTGCTCTGGAGCAGTGTTTTTTTAGTATTTTTAGAAGCCGATAGAAGAGGACTTTGAGGCACTCAGTCATATTGCAGATTTCCTCCCTAATATAAAGAAGACCTTTTCACTGAAACGCCTCATAAATTCGAATATAATTGTAACTGATCATAAAGGGGTTATATGTTTCTCAAACCGCGTTGTCAAAAGAGCTTGAGAAACTGATAAGGCTGACTCGGGTCTCCAAAAGGCAAGCAGCAGGAATGAAATGGAGAGGTCCGTTCTCTGATATGTGCTGCGAACGTGAGTGCTCAAAAATTTTGAAGAATAGTTAGCGGATCAAGCTGCATGTTAGCTTGTTATTTTAAACCCTCGGCCAGTATCCGGGCAAACGGTAACGACAGAGCTGCCCCTACAAGGTCAGAGCTTCAACTTGCAGTACAGTTTTTTTATTGTGATTACTGACCAATGTCCTTGTCAGGGGCAGATAGCGTAAGAATCCAGAGACTCCAGCAATACATTTACTGTATACAAAACATAGAGTACTGTCGGTCCAGCATCAACTGCAGGAGCGTGCAATGCAGAGGTCCCTTCTCCTAGCGCTAGAAAGGGACAGGGAAAAGGGGAAACGGGAGGGAAAAGGGGGAAACGGGAGGGAAAAGGAAACTTCCTTTTCCCTCCTTCCCGTCGCACTCCGCCCGCGCCCGTTTTCCCCCTTCCCTAATTCCCCGTTCTAGCGCCTGCCACGCAGATTACAGAGGGAGTAAGGGAAGAAAGAACTCTCTCGCGCTCCTCGGAAGATTAGGAGAGACCCTGGGAAAGAGAAACCTAGTCAGAGAGGTCTGGGAACTAATGTTTCCTTTGTACCTTAGGTACTATTCAGAAATACTCGAGTCTCTCCAGGCAGGTACCCATCTCGACAACGAACTGGATGTCATGATTCGGGAAATCTGAGATGCCGGGGTGGTGTGAGATGCGTACCACTGTCCTTTTCGCGCCGGGCAGGTGGCGGGTCGATATTTCCAAAGTTGTTTTACCTCGAGATATCTCTTGAGATTTGGTTAAGAGCATCACGGCTCTCGACTTAGTACATTAATCCGTAAAGTCTGCGACAATATCACCTTCACTGTAGTTCTTCCATTTGAATCCATTCGATTTTGATTACTCCAGTCGAATGATAATTCTTCCGGTTGGCGAGCGTTGAGTTCAAGATTGTTATATTTATTTATCAATCTACTGATTAGTTGCAAACTGTGTGTTTCTGTCTGCTGCTTTACTTTGTCTCAATACAAGGTAATTTGAGTGTAAATATCATATCTCCACGTACATTCTAGCTACTTTGATACTGTTACCCGTCAGAAAGTACAGATCTGCTGGTTATAGTTTTGACTATTTCATGCGTATTTAGTCATTAAGGTTTTTTTAAATTATTTTCCTTTACTTTGAATGTCGAACCATTCAACACTTGATACATACAAGCGAGAAGTCGCCCACTCAGTTAGTTTAGCAGACAAACTAAACCCTTTGAATAAGGCGCGCGAGCAGGCTCTCCAGTTTTTTGTTGCGGCGCGAGTCGAGAGAGCGGCAAAGCAGTGACTCGCGGCTTCGACGCTCGCATGACTCGCGCTGCAACAAAAAACTGGAGAGCCTGCTTGCGGGCTACTTTGAATATTACAGCAAATACTAATTAACTGTTGTCCCTCTAATCTGATGGCTAAATGTATTACCAATGATGTAGGTAATTTCAGAGTTGATAACAGTTCCTCTGCTCCACACTAACAATATAGTCTTTTTCATATTCTATCTACAGTGCTAGCACATGTACAGCAGTCGACCTCCTTCCTCATTTCCAGCAGGCGGGTGGAAATATTTACATTTTAATGATGCATGCAAATCATCCCGCGGCGCGCGGTTTCGCACGTACTCGTTCGACCAGCGTGAACCCGGGAAAAATGATAATTTAGAAGACGAAAGAGTCTGCTCGCACTTCATGTCGCCGTTGATTATTCCGTCCAAGGAAGCAATCAACATTTGAGTTTAGGGTCCTCTGTGGCTTTTGCCAATGTATTTGCTGTCAAAAATACATTATGAAACGACCATGAAAGTGGTTGCAGCCTAATTTCTCTGTCCTGTAGTGTTTCAGAACATTGTCATGCCATGTACATCATATAATCATATATTGATATTAAATTGTGTGTCAACAGTATTTTCGGTTTATAAGAATGATTGATCACACTCCTGAAGAAGAGGATTCCCAGGCGTTGGTTGAAACCTTCAAAGCTTCGTTGTAACTCGGCGGGCTGCTAACAACCTCGACCCGCTGATCGCTGTATGGGGGAGGGTCTTCGTTAATACTCTGGGTATCACTATTAGTCTCAACAGATGGTTCTCCTTCAATTGTATCCCCCTCTGTTATCGGTCTGGGCTTGTGGTAAGCAGAAGAAAAATCATAAGGCGGTAAACGAACTTGAGGCAATATAAAGTCACTCGAAAACGCATCGAGTTCGCCGTTGAGGGCGAAATTATCGATTCCCATGTTAAGAAATTCGCTTCTGTTGCCGTTCTCAGAGTCCCAATCTCCCGTCTGAGATGCCTGGGAGCTGCGTGTTGCTGCTTGTAGTCTATTCAGCCGCTGCCGTTCCAGTCGTCGCCGCTTCATTCGACCCAAACAGAAAGTCACCAAGCAAAAGTTTATGAAGAGAAGTGAAAATCCAACGAGCGCGATTACGAATTCTTGATTTCCGGTAATAAGACTGTGAGACGTTGGACTCTTTGCTCGCTTACGACTAAGTGGCTTCGTCGTTGTCCTGCGGGTAGTTGAAGTCCCTAGCTGCCGAACGTCACTTTCTGTAATGCGTTTATAAGTAGTTCCAGTCGAGTGTGAGTCTCCCCTCTCTCCACCTTGGGACGCTCCCGAGACATTGATACAAATTCCATCTCGACAAATCTCTCCAAACACACAAGAGACGTTTGAGGAACATTGGGTGGCAAGTACATCAGTGCTGTCTTGACTTGTAAGATTACTCTCGCACTGAGAAGCCAGTGGATGACAAGCGATCGAGACAGTGAACAAAAAAAAGTGAGCTAACCGCATTCTATTCGAAAATAAGCGAAGAACTGAGCTTTCTTGGCAGTTTCAAATAATTTGCTCTATTTTCGATTGTTAAATTTGTGCTCTGTCATGGCGGCAATGGAAATATTTCCTTGTTATTCGTTACACTTGGATGTTCACGTATTTGTTTTTGTGAAGCGATGCGATTAACATATCTCAATTCTGGTTGGCTCAGTCAATGAACTTCGTATTTGCATTTCAGCTGCACAGTCAGTTTGCGTTAAGCAAAAACCGCAAACTCGGCACTTGAATCTCATTTGTTAGGGTAAAAATGTTAAAGTTAGGTTTGATCTTGGCTTTTTGCCGCAGACAGGCTATACAGCTACGATAGACCGTATCTCTGTAATATTTGACCAAAACGTTTTGAAATATAAAACGATTGTACACTTGACAATAAGAAGCAGTTATGTCAACCCTTCAAACCTGGGGGTGTTATTAAATATATTGGCTTAATTGCAAGTGTACGTGCCGCTATTTGGAAAACGTTCGTCAAGCATGTAGTCTCAGAACAGCTGGATATGGAATTTTTTAAGCTCCTTTTCGATCGACGTTTCTTTTAACAGACGAACCGTGCCTGAAATTAGGCTGTAATCTTACTCTTTATTTGACACTTTACTTCAAAATGAGGCAGTGGAGAAATAAATTGCTACCGTGGTAGAAATTAGGGGTGTAATATCGGTTTCTAGGGAAGAGGTAAGAACCTAACGAAATCGAGTTGTATTACATGATTCTCTAAAAAAAATTCTCTTGAAAAAGGTTGTTTCTGGGAACACCAAGAAAGTAGGCAACTTGACTTCATTAATGAAAGAATTTGTCGTTGGCAAGTGACTCTCCGTTCATTTGACCTGTGACTTTGCATTCGCTTTTGTGTAAGTTCACACCCTCAAACGCTACAACTTATCATAACCGTTTTCTATCCTAATTTCCGTACTCTTTACACTCTCGATGAAGTATCCTACGTTCCCAATATAGCAGTCCAGACCACATTTCCTGCAAGTAATGTACTTCGCCCTTCTTTCCTCACAGGATAAAGACTATGTCATGCTTAATTTGTTTGTCAAGTCGCCATAACGACAGTCTACAAAACAATAACAGTTTCGTTACGTAGCCATCCACGATTCAAGATTCATTCTTAGGACTTTGAACCCTTCACGCTTTTGTTTATCACGTCATGAATGCATGCAGACGGCAAAGGAAATAGAAGACGTCTGCACGCAGGTTAGTCATGAATCCGACATCAACTGAAAAATAGATGGATGGCTTCACACTGTCCATGACAAAGTTATTCCAATGAAATCGGCTTTGCATTTCGAAACAAGTACATCCCGACAGAACTTTATGAGGAGGGGTCAAGTGGATTACATATCAGTTTCAACGTATATCGTCAATTTCTAAAACAAAGTCTTCAATTATATTACTAACTAAGATAAAGCTGTTACCATTTGCTGATTTAATTTTTGAATAACTGAACTGTGATGATAATATTATTGATATGAAGTTTGTTAAGTTTATTTCCACGTGTTTTGATTTACGAAACAATCTGTCGTCAAACTGGTTTAATTCTTGTTACCTGCTTTCGCAATACTGTAATGTTTTACGGTCATGCAAATAAAGCTTGTTGTTGTTGGTAGGGAGATTAATATATTTGTACTGGAAAAGTATATGGCAAAATCTGTTCGCCTCTTGCATTAAAGGCATAACCTTTTTTCAGATGGCTTGCTGTCATACGTACCCAGGACTCCTTTCTTCTCTCCTCATTTTGCATAGAGACGAAGAGTGCAACAAGAAACGTCAGTAAAGTCTCTATGTTGAGAATAACAGATCTGGAGACACCACATGAAAACATTTAAGGGTCATTTAAGGCGTGTTCAGATTGCCTAAAGCAATTCTACTGCACGAATAAAAGCCGTGATCGAGGTAAAAGAAAGGCCAATATTGAAAAAATGCATATATATGGATATCAAATGTTCAAGCAAGCAACCGTGGACAATAATCCTGCTGGTATACGTTGGATCAAACTGGTGATCTGATCGGCGTAATAAAATCAACAGAGAGTATAAAAGCAACGGCCGATACAACGTAGAATGGTTTTAAGTTTTGTGTACTATATTTCGGCTGGCCAAACCAGCCTTCTTCAGGTACAATGAGAATTTACATTGGAAGGGGTGTTTATGTAGTTATATACCGGAAACACGTAAAACTAAAATGATTGACAGTGTAAAATAAAATACTAGAAAAAAGGTTTAAAAAAGATAAACTTATAAGAAAAAATTAACTAATATGTTTCTTCGCGGATGTTAAGGCCTTCAGGATCAATTGTTCTGCCTTTTGAAATTAAAAAAGCTTCCCTGGCCTTACGGATTGAGTCTCTGTTAGAAAATATTTTCTCAATGGGGATTAATTGCATGTCATTAGCAGTGTGGTTAGGAGAGGACAGGAAATGTTCCGCGACTGTGGTAGGTTTAGATTTGGTGTTAGGGTTATCTATGGTACGGCGGTGTTCATTAAATCGGTCTTTTAAACGTCGTTTAGTCTCTCCTATGTATTGTAGATTACAGCGGTTGCATTGAATCATGTAAATGAGGTTTTTAGTGTCACAGGTCAGGTTAGATTTAATATGGCGCGTTTCACCCGTATATATACGGACGTTCGGCACTATCTTTCGTTCTTTTTTCGATTCTTCCTCTCACGGTTTTTATGGCTGGGAGAAATCCGCCCCGGTGAAAGCGATTTTTCTCGCAATTTCTTTCTCTTTTTACCTTTTTATATTTGCTTTCCCTTTCTTCATTTCTTCCTTTCTATCCTTCTCTCTTCTTTTCCATATTTTAGTCGGTCCCTTTTATCCATATCTGTCTGTCTGTCTGTCTGTCTGTATTCAGTTACCTCCTGACTTTTCAGCACTTGTTGGCTTTAATATCGAAGACCTTCTGAACACGGGCCAGTCCGTGGTCACTTATTTTCAGTGATAAGTTTGGAGATTTCCACCCGTATTTTTGTTTTATCAAGAGGCTTTTATCGCACGCTATCGTAATCACTAGTCTGAATCCGGCAAATCAGTGTTCATCCCGGAAACACAAAAGAGAACGATAGAGAGTCGACTGGAACACAAGGAACAATCGAAAAAAACTATTTGCAACCGTCCCGTAGAATCTCTGCTTCATCTAATTATATATCTCAATTAAATATTGAGCACATTACGTAACTTAGCAGGGGCACCCAACGAGCCAAAGCAGCCAAAAGCTGTGTCAAGGCATTTTTAAGTACTTTACTGTTTGAAGTCTGTTTAAAGTGATGTTTTGGTTAGCTACAAAACTTTGATCTGTTCCGATTCCCTAGCTGAGATGTTAATTGCCCGAAAGTTTTAGGGAACAAAATCTTTCTTTGGGAAAATATTAGTTGAGGTTAACTTTCTAGGGAACCTTTTTTTCTTTCCGAAAATGCTAGCTGACGTTTTTTACTGCCAAAACAGCAATAACAACCTTTCCGAAAACCTCAGGGGTTATATTTCCACATTACGAATCTTTTAGGCCACGTTTTACTTACGAAAATCCGAGTGCACTCTTTAATCGACGCCGAAAGCTTTTGGCGAACTACCCTCCACCGAACAGAGTGAGATATCTACCGAAACTTGTCGTTGGGTGCCCCTGACTTAGCAGTAGAAGAACGAGATTGCTGGTTTGCTAACGAGAACGCCGAATATGGAACTTCCAATTCTTAGATTTACATCTTTCATACATTCTTGACCGGTGTATCTTGCTGTTTACTTTAAATTATGTGTAAAAAGGATATGTTGTGGTATGAAATTTACTTTGGTATATGAAATTATTTCGTATACCAGTATGATTCCTTTGTCTCCTGGCCATAATTATTCATAGGAGACAGAAGGAAATACATTTCATAATGGTATGAAATAATTTCATATACCAAAGTAAATTTCATACCACAAAAGATATTTTGGAGTTTCTTCAGTGCATTCTCGGGAGTTGTTAAGGGTCAAAGGTTTAACAGGAGGTAAGAATCATCTGAGGCGACAACTCCAATGGCAGCAGCTTAGGATCGCCTTTGGAGACTTGAAGTCATCACGGGGAAAAGAGAAAACATTACCGGAAGAATTGTTCATCTTTGTATCAATAAGTCTTACCACAAGTAATACTAAGAACTGCCGGCAGCACAGATAGCCCATTGTGGCCATCAAATTGCGGTTTTAATACAGTAACACTGACAAAGCATTTTTTAAAACGCTGTTGGTCAGATCGTATGAGTAAAATCAGTAATTCTCATCACACCATTACTTTTGTCAAATTTATTCTGAGCACAATAAATAAGAGATAAATTAAATATCTTTTCCCTTATAAACAAATTAAACAGTTACCCGTGGTATTTACAGACATAAGCATGTATAAACAAGGAAATAGTGAGTTGACCGTCCCAGCGCTGGACAAATCCTTTGTATTTTCAGTCAGTGTGATTTTATCACTGTATTCTTTGGATCACCGTCTCTTCTTTCCTCGAGTCAAGTCACGTCATTTAATCAGTACTTTGTTATGTCTCCTACGGTGGTTATTTTAAATAATTAAATTCATGTACACCAGCTATTGTGCAATACCTTTATGAGGAATTCATTGCGGTTCCGATTTTGAGAGCGTGGGTGAAAAGTTTATAAACAAATAAAAGCCATCGAGCATTTCCGAGTGGTTTTGTTTGATTTTCAATGTTTTTGTTATAAATAATTTTTGAACATCTTTTCCTTGGAGCTAAGGTGGAAATAGTAAACAAGAGGAGCTGAAAAAAATAGGTGGCCAACCGTTTCCCATTTATAGGGCCTTAACTTTCCCGACACTCCTTTTCCGGAGCGGCGACAAACTTACTGGCGCAACAAAAAATAGCTTAATTAGCAAATTATATCAAAATGTTTTAGGTCAAATACTGTATACGGTATCTTTAAACCAAAGTAATATTTCTTTCACTTCGACTTGACATGTTTTCTCAAGTCAGATTCCAAACAAATTGTAAAAATAATTACGTTTTGAATTGCGCAACTGGTTCAAAAAGAAAATACACCTAAAAATAATCTGCCACTAAAACGACGTTTATACTGAAGTTTAATTAGATGAATTTAAGAGTGTGTGATCTTCTAGTCTAAATATGGCTCCTGATTTTTCATTAAACCACTCTTGGACTTAAGTAGAGTAGAGTCACTGATTATCTCCTTGCTTTTACTACAATTAATTGTATCACGTTTTGTTGAATAAAATGGCGTTGGATAAAATTAACTTCACACTCTATTTACCATTGCGTGTTGTAAAACAAAATTTACCGCATCTTTTTCAACATTTCCCAAGAACTCGGTTTAAAAGGTGACGCACCCAGTGGGAAGCGCATTTACCTCAAAATTTTATGGCGTAATTTCCTTTAAGTTTTATACTTCCTCCCTGTTTGCAAGCGTGGACGATTTCAGATGACATTCACCTTTTTTCAGCGTGTTTCTGACATAAGTTCTGGACCAATGAGCAAAGCCGGAACTAAGCCGCCGGCGCTATAACAGTTTCACATAGAAACAACTGATTCCCACTGCAGTTTTTTAACGTCCAACGTTAACGTTCGTCGCGGCCGGCTCTCGTGTGGTCGCTTCACTTTGTATAACGACTTCGTAAGGCGGAGGCGACTGCCCGAATAACACACCATACTCTGGTGGCTGTTCGGTAGAGCTCGGAAGCCTTGCGTTCTGAGTTCTTAAATTTTGCGGTCCGATAACTGTGTGCAAAATCTCACCGTTCTCGTTACAGATGAAGTTGAAAAGGCTAAAATATGGCGGTGGGCCAGAAGTCATACTTAACGATGAAAACCGCCTGCGTAGCAAGTCTTCTGGAATTTCCACAGCCGTGTTTTGACATGTGACTGCACTGGACTCGCTTGTGCCGTCACCGTTTCCCCACCACGGGCCTTGCTTCAGACAGATGTACACCAGTAGAATCACTAAGCCTATGATTAACACCACAGATACGCTCATGATCGCTACTATGGCTTCAACTCCATTGTCATTAACGCTTGTTGCACAGTCTTTAGCACATATACCGTTAGGACAGGACTTCAATCCATCCGCGCACTGCGAGAAAACTCTCGCGAACGAAGCGAAACAAGTCACCAAGCACGGCACAAAATGCCTTCTCACCAAGAGAGCCATCAGTCGAGTCTCTCGCGGCGATGAAACACCACTGTTTAAATGCTATAGACCCTGTGTAAGACTTTCTTTCTGAATATCATCCGATGACCTTTCTCTCTCTCTCTCTCTGTTGTTTATCGATGCACGGGCAGTACTTAACCCGTCTTTATACTTCGGGAGGATTTATGGCTTCCGGTGATCTATGACGTCACAAGGGTAAGTCATACCTATTCATTTCCAATAGTGCCGGAAAAACTCTTGAATGGTCTTGAATTATAAAAGAATGGAATTTTGTTTGTTAGCGATTTATAGCGCAATTTGCGTCAATCTCCTGAAGAGGATTTTGTTGTAAAGTGTTGAGGGCTTTTTTAACTCGAAAAGCGAAACAAATGGTTTTGAAATGAAGGAAATTGAACGCCACGAACAAGAATCCCTGATTGGTCCACCTCTTGACCCTAAAAGAAGATTAAAACACGTTTCACTCAGTGCCCACTCTATTTCACGTTTCATTATCCTGGCAGCCTTCGAGGCTCTTCGAAACACCTATAACAACTTAACTTTTAGCAGGTTTAATTCTTTTTTATCTCGTCTCTAAAAAGTGCAATAATACTCAATTAATTCTAATTGATATCACTTGAATGTACGCATTTGTGTCGAATTTCAACGCTCTTATTTATAGTTATAATTGAGAGCCGTAAGCGTCCAAGTTTCGTAAAACTGTATCGCTTTCACTTTCGTCATACCCCCGACCTAGCACTTCTCGTAAAAAAATTCACAATCCAGCTTTCCTTTGACGATCCATGAATCACCGCCGACCTTGTAATCTGGGAACTTCGAGATATCTATCTGGAAATATTATCACCACGTTTAGAACCAAGGCTTTACTGCACAAAGAAAAGGATTTAAGTCTGAGTGGAGAATGACGCAAAAACAATCTCACCGGCTTTGAAGTTACCAAATTACGATCTAAAAATGCACCATCCCCTGGCCTCTGTTCGCGTCACAAAGTTATTCTTTAATTCCACTAGCCACCCTTCACCTTACACCGCATCCTACGATGACAAAACTTCAAAGTAAATACATATACAAATGTTACAGGAAATTGATTTTTCGCGACACAGGACCCGGAAGATCGATGTTTGCGACGATCGAATGTTGTATTTAATCTCAGATGCCACCGACAGCCTATCATGTGAGTAAACAGTTCCGCAGTGAAGTTGGTCCCATAGTGTTAATTACATGTATTATGTTTTTATTTCTTGTGATTCTTAGCTTTTTCGCTCTTAGCTTTTTCGCCAACGTGGAAAAATTATTCCTTCAAGAATAAGGAAGAAAGGGAATAAAGAAATAAAACTTCTAAATGCACAGTGGTGTCCAATGATTGACTACAGTTTGAATTCGAATATCAAAGAGGTGAATGCTCAAACAAATGTTTGATAAACAAATTAAATCATACCGCAAGAAAGCACATACTAGAACACTCATTCGTCGAAGCTGAACGCTTGCTCAACAAACCCTGCTGCCTGGTCATAGTTTGACATTTAACTGCAGTGGAAAAAAGCCAGGGCCACCTTAGACCGTAATAAAACAAAAATAGAAGTTTCAAGGACTCAGAAAAAGTTTAAAAACACCTTATCATACATAGGAAATAGTTTGACCGCTCTTTTCATTAACATTTTAACTAAGTCCATTTAAACACTAAGAATTTACAACATTGGGATACCTCAGCGCCAGATTTAGTAACCGCATTAATTTGCAGACTTTATGGAGCTTTCATTTGAATGATCAACCCTAAGAATTTCATTCATGCGTTCAAACGTTTGAACCGCATTACATGTTTTACTCTTGAGTTAAAACCGCCTTTATTTGAAAACTGAGATGAATTTAACGCATATTGGGCCGCTTTGGTTGGAAAGAGTAATCTGGAATGTGACAGCTTTGATTTTTTTGTGATTCTTCTCGCGCAGTTCAAGCATGTTTCAGCTGTTTTGATATATGGTTTTTACGGGGGGTGGGGGTGCGTTGAATGAGGCCTTTACACGGACATTACAAATCATTTCTTTCGTTCTTAGTGTCTTTTGGAAGACATTCTTGAAAACAATATCTCAGTGACTGCGTGAAAATGCCTTCAGGAGGCGGAGTTAAACCTAATTAGGACTTAGCTGTTCTGCAACAACACGTCGAAGAATTCCATTAATGCATTACTAATATTTCTTTTGGAAGACATTCTTGAAAACAGTATCTCAGTGACTGCGTGAAAATGCCTTCAGGAGGCGGAGTTAAACACTAATGAAGGACATGGCTGTTTTGCATGTATTTAAAGATGTTTTTTTTTTTGCTGGCTAAATAAATGAACTGGACTGAATATTTATAATTGAGAAATCATTAATCCGCAACGAAAAGAAGTACTTAGATAGACTGAAATTAATGTTAATACGCATCATATATATTGCTCTTCTGGACAAATGCGGCCAAATTACGATGTTTTCAGTTTGTTGTCTTGAAAAATAACATTATATATATATACCAGTGAAACTCAATAACAAACTTCACCGTAAGGCTTAGTAACCGTTCTTAGTGTTTTTCCGTGGGTGTCATTCTCTGTGGTGAACTGTCCGAGAAACTTGAAGTGCAGCAGACATTCTTATCACCGAGTGGTCCTGTTTCGAGTACTGTTCTTCATAATCAAACCATTAGTGCTGCAATATGGATTTGATTTGAGTGGGTTTTCTTAGCTTTTCAGGATCGCGTTAAAAATAGATGAATACGCCTCTCAGTTCAATCAGTGTTTTGCGAAAAAAAAAGGATGTACTTCCTTGCCCGCCCTAAGATGTGCTGGGCATAGTCACGCGCATTTTTGTCTTGTTGAGTCAACGTTTAAAAATATCTTTCAGCAACGCTATTCTATTTTGTTTCTGAAAACCGTGCGATCTCAACTGTTAAGTGCCTCAAAGACTCATACTGTTAAGGCAAGAGATTGGTTGCGGTCATTTGGGGTGAGTCCTTCCAAATCAAACCATTATTGCTTCAATTAGTTTGCTACAATTACAAATTGACTAACGTGTTTAGCTGGGGGCACTAAACAATTTCTTGTGTTTTATTTGTCTTCAGATAGCAATATTTCGGGGTTTTTTTTTTCTGTTTTTGTTTTTTTTTTGTCTATGGATTCACCTTCTTGGCCGGGAAACCTCAGAGACGTCTTTCCTCTTTTTCATTTCCTTTTTTCCAAAACATCAAGGCGAGACTTAACGTGCATTGGTCTACTTCCGTTTGTTAAGCGTCCTGCTGGTAGCAGAGCACCCTCTCTCGAAATCAGACAAGTATTTAAGGCTATTCATCTATACGATTTAAGCACGTTTTTTAGCTTCTTGAAGCATGGTTGTAAAAATAGATCGATGTGAGTGCCTCTGGCCTCCTCAAAGCGTCCCAAATCATGAGCAATGTCACGTTACAGTTATGTTCAATTAATTGTCCCTAGGTTTCTCTTTGATCTTATTCACTTACCAATTTGTCCCGTACTCTGTATGCCGGCAATAAACTGAGAAACGCAAATAAAGAGTCAAGTATTCACCCCAGCGTTTTATGATCCTTTTTAGGGAAACTCGTTCCAAGGCCAACCCATTGATATTGGTATGTTTGCATGAACGCACTTCGTTCCTTCAAATCTCACCACCGCAAGAAACCTTTGAAGCTGTCAGCAAAATGTTAGGAAAACGAACACATCCACTTGGGAACTCGGTTCAAGGTGAACTTGTGATATTATTACTTTTAGTTGCATTTACCTTCTTTGGGCGTTAGAAACTTCATTTAAGTACATGTTTTGATAAAGAGGTTTAACAGTACTTCCTCATCCACGTGTGATTTTACTGGTTAGTGGTTGCTTTAGCCAGTTGTGATTGCAAGACTGAATCCTATACTTCAGACCATACATTTGCTTGACTGCTTGACGCGAAAAATCCTGTACTTCAGACCAAACCTTCTAGGGCTATTTTATTTCAAACGCCATTAATATCTCCTCCATTCGTGCGCACATTGTTTCCAAAGGGACCCTGGAAAACTATATATATCATCGTAGAGCATGAAGAATTTGACATTACAATACTTTTAACGCAAAACTGGTCACCATACAAGCTCAACAGCCGTCGCCCACTGCGGACTTCCAAGGCAACTAGTGTGCTGCATCACTGAGAGCCGATGGCGTCGCAAAATATTATTGTGTGTAATGCTAGCGAGGCCAAACAAACATCGCAAAACAAAATTTAAACAAAGGTATAACTTTATGGTAGGTGGTTATTTGTTACGGTGGCCTGAAAACGTTGCGCTAGTCGAATCTAGCGTAAAATATTTCATAGCTAAAAGCTAGACAGGTACTAGAATCAGTCCTGGACTTACGCATTACACGTCCGAACCCGTTACGACTCTAGTCAGTTTACAGTTCTCCAAGTCTCAAACTAGGTCAAATAATACATCGTTTTTCAGTATTTTTCCAAAGTTTTTCGGAGACAATGCTAAGCACGGAAGTACTTCTTTTGTCGTTTCTCTACCTGATGCTAATGCACTTAGTGCAAAACCGCAAAGGAAACCGAATTATTCCATCTAATATTGTTGCCGTACCAAACGATTATCACCTAGCGCCATCGAAACGAATATTGAACAGCGGTTGATGCGAGAGTTGTTTACTATTTACGTGACAACAGCGTACGGTTCACAGCTTGTGAATATCAGAAGGCGTTTGATGCGTTTCATTTGCTAGAATTTAATCGGATTGCTTGGAATGCATCCCCATCCTACCTGGTAATTCCAGTCCCTGAAATGGCGTTCAGTTGGAAAAAAAAAAACGCTTTGGTTTGTTTGTGTAAATGACACAGTTACACAGTTACCAATGTTGTGTAACTTATCGTATCGTAGTATTCAGAGTTTGTAAAGCTCGCAGACCTGATTGATCGGCTCCGGATTTTTTAAACAAAATTATTTGTAAAATGTGGGTGAACTGTCCAGGAGCTAAATTATTACGAACAGCGTTGAAGTAACGAAAGAGAAAGACGTGTTTATTGTCATGTGGCATTCTCGTCGTTGTTGCCGCCGTCGTTGTTTAAGCTCCCTTAGAATTTCCCTCACGTTATGAAGAACTCTAAAAAACAAACAAAAAAATAACTGACAATCTTTTAATTTAAACTATGGCTTTTATTCACTGACATAACCTTCATTAACATCGCTGGTAACTATTAAAACAACCATGAAAATATGGAGTAAAGTTTCTCCTCTAAAGTGACCGACAGCAGTTAGACCTCAGGTCAAGTGTAATGCGCTGATTACTGTACTAGGCGGGAAGTGAGCTTGCTCTATGAAACTGAGACAGTGGCGCGAATGGAGTTCACCAGCCAGGTGACATTAAAGTTATAATATATGAAGTACTTGCTAGCCAATCACGCCTCCAATGAAACGCAGACGAATTTTGCATACGTCATACAAAGTGTAAGTAAATATAAAAAAGTAAGACTAAATGTTCGTGTTACGATTCTGTACTGACAAAATCTTCAATTCACATTGTCGGTACAACGAAGACCTCTCGCTTCTCTCTCGATCTCTCTCGTTTCTCCTAAAACTGTGTGCTATTATAATCAGAAAGCCTTGTTTAAAGATTTAATTCTATCAAAAATATATGAAAACAATTTTCGACCTCTAGACGGGCAAAAAATGCCACCTGCTTAGCTTTCAAACTCCTATCATAACGCCATCACGTGATAAGAAACTGTTTTCATTTTTCACATTAAATTCGAGGTGATGACCGTCCCCAGTGGAAAAGACCACGGTCTTACCTCTTTCATGAGAGATCTGACGAAAGACCCGCTCGCTCCCTGGTTCAACATTTCTGTTTATTTTTATGTTTTATCATCAGCGGTGATATTCTATGAAATTTTACACCCTATTATTTATCACTTGTGGCAAGTATTATGTTAATGTTTTGAATTCATGATACCTGCGCATGTTCTGATCAGTAACACCGCTGACATCTTTTCAGTCGCTCTCAGTTCCCAAGAGATCAGTTCATAATGAATAGGACTCATCCGACAAATTTTTCATCCGGGAATCTTCCATGGCCCACCATTCCACCCACCACACTCGCCCCAGCATCACATTCCTCTTTCGTCCAGGATAGGACGCAGAGGCCGCGGCCGACCGGTAGGAAGGCAATGCTTGGATCTCTTCGTCTGGGAGTCCCTCATCTTGGTCTTGGTTAAACTCCTTGATATAAAAGTTTGAAAATGGCCAACGCAGATCCTGTACTTTATCGTCGACTAACGTTGATGCCATGTTATCGTCGATCTTTTGCCTGTTCAATAACGGACCGGCCTTTCCCGAAGGGTTTTCGGTCGCTTCTGAAGGGTCATTGTTGTTCACCGTCTCCTTGACTGTGCTGATTCGTCCACTATTAGTCAAATAATATTTGTACACAGTACGAGAATCTTTGTCCCCGTGCTTCCCCATCTTTGGGTCTATAACCAACCCTTCCTTCATGAGTTCAGCAATTTCGAGATCAATATCTCGCTCCATTTCAAAGCTCTCCTCCGGGCTTTTTGTAGAAGATGCGTCACTCGCATCATCCTCTTTGTCGCTGACTTCCGAAGCAGAATCATCGTCACTGGACGCAGATTCTTCAGATCCGGATTCTTTTTCGGATTTTTCCGATTCTTCGTCGGAATCTACTATTCCATCGGATCGTTCCCTTTTCATCCTTCTTATGACTTTCCGAACAGCCTTTTGAAAAGCTTTTTCTGAGGTGTCGCTTGCGTTCCCATCCAAATCACTGTCACTGTCGCTTTCGCTGTCATTAAGAAGTTTACTAACGTGAGCGTCGACATCAAAGGCTTCTTGCTGTGTCTCTATTTCTGATTCTTCACTAGAAGATACATCTTCCACGTCCGAACTTTCCGACACAGCTGTTGAACTACCCGAGTCGCTGTCTGTTTCGGATTCGGCGCTTTCGCTGTTGCGCCTTCCCGTAATGGCGGCAACGATTTCTTTCACATCAGGATCCACCTCCCCTTCTCGCGGTTTCTCTGCATGGTCCTCTTTTCTATCAAGACTCACGTCAAGTAAGATTTGATCCAAGGCGATCGAGCCCCTCTTTTGACTGGAGAGAAGTCTTACTGCGTTTTCGTCAGCTGACAATAACGACCAATCGTCGCCTTCGTCCAACAAGGAATCTGATGATCCATGCAGACCATTGCCATTCATTTCAAACACCGTATCATATATTGAGCTGGCTCGAAAAATCTGTTGAGACTTCGATGCGTCCGTGTCCGTGTCCGCGTCTGTTTCCGCGGGTGCAAGCGAGTATGACTTGTTCTTGGATTTAAGAAGGGCGAATTGTTTTTTAGAATCGCGAGGTGGCTTTTGGTTCCCCGAATTACAGGAGAGCGGACTGTGTTCGTCAGTCTCGCCAGACACCTGATAAACACCTTCTTTTCCTTTGCTCCACAAGCGTTTTCTTCTGAGACCAGCCATAGTTTACACCAGATGTAGAATCGCAAAATTCTTTTAACGGATCCCACGCTGAGATCAAACGGCGCAATTGCTTATACGGCAAAACATTACTGAAAGAACAGAAATATTTTCAATTAGTGACAAAGATCCCATCCACGGGAGGTTTAAAAATAGTTTGCCGCTTTTTAGCACAGTTGCAGATGTGTAAAAAATATCTAGCGAGACAGGTGTCACTTTTTTAGAGGTTTGCAAACCCTTCGTTTTCACCGGCAAATTACCAGAGGCTATGCTACATATATGTACCTGATTGAAAAAAAAAACGTTCTCGGAAGAAGAGTACAAACCATAAATGATACGACCCAGTGGTTTTCAGCTAAGGGAAACTGTTTTATGATATATGAAATGAATCATATATGAACTGCGGAAATGAAATCAAATGAAGAATGATCCTCGCAGTTACGGACGCAATTTATACAATTGCGAAAAGAAGCCTGAAAAAAAATTCAGGCTTCTTTTCGCAATTGCATAAATTGCGTTCATAACTGCGAGGATCATTCTTCATTTGATTAAGAAACTGTTTTAGTGTACACGCTGGCTCATTTCTTCAAATCCAGCGTATATTATCTGAGTAGTTTTGTTCAGTCCTGTTATGATCGGTTGGCGGTTGGTATACCTGTGTTGATGAATTGGTAAGTCTGTGCTTTGCGTTACTAAAACTTTCCTTGAATTCTGCTTGGATTGTGTAATACATCTCAGCGCATTAAACAGTAAGTACTGCTCCGTAGCTTTCATTTGAAATGGTCTCCCCACTCCTAAGTCACCCTTTAAGATTTCATCCACAGACTCGAAAGTTAGAACCAACTTGGTACAGCATCATAAACAGCACCACAAGAAAGCCATGCTCAGTAGCTTTCATTTGAATGGTCACACCTTAGGATATCTTCCGGACTGGAAAGTTAGAACCACTTTCAGTTGAAGAGCACAATAAACAGTACCACAGCAAAGTCCCGTGCTCGATAACTTTAATTACAATTCGATAACTTTAATTACAATGGTGACACTTTAGGATTTCATCCGCAGACTTAAAACGTAGTAGCACCTTGTACACGCAAAATATAGCACCACGTAAAACAAGCACTTCTCTCCGAGTTTTGTTTTCAATTGGTCACAGTGCGGGATCTACTCGAGAGATCACCCAGTATTGCAGTAAAAATGAGTTTATGTTTAAGCTTTTTTTGACTTCTGTGCATACAATATTTTGCACTCACGTTCAAACAGAATAATGTTCTTGGCAACTCGCACTGAAAAAATATTTGCATTGAATAAGGGGGGATTAACATGGAAACTTAGCAACATTACGGCACAGCAAGAAATATTGAAAAAACGATCCCAGAATGATTTATTGTTTTCCTTTGCAAAACAGTAGCAAGATCTATTTGTTGAAAACTAGTTGAAAAATAAATCTTTTTGTATTAAAACATTGACAGGTCATGTCACAATGCTTTTAGGCAAAGTGACAAACCAAAAACCTCTAATGGCATTTAAATTGGAGAGTGACTTGAATTTTAATGCATTTTGGAGCGAGGGAGAATTCGGACGGCAAGTATTTATCTGTGTCGCGTCGAGATATTTCGTCCGTTCGTTAGTATTAAACGCTTCCCAAAGATAAATCCAACTCGTTTTACTTACGAATTGCTTCGAATTACCTCGGCTCCAGTCGAAAACACGTTGAAAATAGAATTCGTAATTTTCGAAATTTTGTCCTTCAATTCCTTTTCTTGCAAGAGTTAATAAAAACTACTTCTTGTCCTTCGGTGAGTACCGGCAAACATCGAACTTCATTATCAAGGAAAGAGCGCTGGTGCAGGCATTATGAAAGCTCATTAGAAAATATTGAAATCACTCCAAGTAAAATAAGCGTGCTTTAATATGCAAACCTTTTAACGCTGACTTAAGAATGAGATCGCCAGTTAACTAACAACAACAATTAAGAACTTCGATGTGTATTTATACAGTAGAAATTAAACTTTGTCTTACCTTCAATATTCCAAGTTGCGGTGGCATGAATGCTTGAGAGGTTTTCTTCGCTAGGTGAATTCTTTCCACCTTTATCAGGGATGAATTATCTCTGAACTGCTTCAGGTTTGAGAGTCAATATTTAAATTGAAATTTGGAATGCAGCTGTTTTGCAAAGCAAGGAATGTTACCATAGGCCGGGTCGATCGAGCACAGCAGGTGATTCTGTTGCTTTTTTTTAGCATTTTTGATGGTGACTTTAGTGTCTTCCAAATTGGGAGTTTGACGTCAGAATTTTGTATAATAGAAAACGTGATTAACTCACTCCTGATTCCTTAGCCGATTGTTAAACTTTGTTTAAGGCCGTAATTAAAGCTATACCGACAGCAATCAAGTGAGATTTCGCTTGAATACGAAACTGCAAAATAATTAACACAAATTCTCAATAGAAAGATAACATTCGAGACTCCACGCGCTCTGTTTCGTGCATATTGTTTCATAATTGTTAAGTTTCCATATCCTGCCAGGATTATCGAGTTAAAAGTGTTTCGAAACTAATTTGATCTGTATGGAGTGGATCTCTGGATAATTTTAGCGCACGAAAATTAGACCATTTTACAGTTGTCGGTGAAAGCGAGGCTGGGGGTGACCTTGTTTTGATACAAACCTACCTACTTTTCTTACGTAGTTTTCTTATTCTAACTAGTGTTTAATTAGCATAATTTCCATAAGAAAAGCAGGTCACCCCGAGCCTCGTATTCAATCAAAGGCCAGGGTACTGAGCAAAGAACTGTAAAATGGTCTATTGTGAGCTCGAAGTGAAAACTTCATGTCAGTTTGTGTTTAAATGTTTTTCAACATTAGCTTTATTTTTATGCTCGTCTTTTTAAAAAAAAGTTCTTTGTGATGGTACACATGATTTTTGCCCCTCAAAATGACCGCAGGATGGCAATCTGCTTTTGAAGGCCTTTCAACGTTCGGTAAGATGAAAATCAGCAATTTTAATTGCCGTTTTTCAGCAGTAATGAGTCTAACGTTAGTATATTAAATGAGATCTGGCTTGAATACGAACTGAATACAAAATAATTAGTACAACTTTATTATGAAATTGGGTATAAATTTTAATTACACCTCTCCGTCCAGAAGATAGCCAGTATAGGGATTAGTGCAAGCGTCAGGCTATGCCCAGAAAATACTGAGCAGGATCTTATACACTTTTTCAGGATTCTGGGGTAAATAATTACAAGGAAACAACGATATACGACAGCGACCGACGGTAAGCAACCACACAATTTCGGCTTCCCAAGGAAGCACTTATTTTTATAGCTAAACCAACTATAATCTATGGCCGACACATCAACACAAGCAGCGACAGAGCGGGAAATTTTTTTGTAAACGTTGCGTTTACTATAGTCAATTAGAGACGACGTCTTCATGTTTTCCAACTCAAAACATCCTTAGTAACGCTATGGCACGGGTTGCGTTCCTTTGGGATTATCATGATGCATCAAAGGGACCGAGTAATCCTTTACCAGAGTGGATTCTCGAGTGATCTTGGAACATTGATCCTGATGTGGGTCATCCCAAATGAACGCATCCATTTAGTAATGAAAACGTAAAGCTTGTGGGATGTGGCTGGAGTGACAAGGATACTTCACAAATTAATGTGATCAAGTAAGCTGAAGCCACTCTAAAGGCACTAAGGCCACAAGGTAGCGGGCATTACCCCTTAAGTCTACCAAAGCAAAGATTGAGCCCAAGCATTAGCAGCCATGGACAGCTGTTTCGGCCTTGTTAGGCCTCATCAGCATGGCATAGCTAATGCTCAGGCTCAAGTACCCACATATCAATAAAACAAGCAATGAAAACGTAAAGCTTGTGGGATGTCCATTTAGTAGATCAGTTAGTAGTTCCAGTTACTATTTATAGCGCGTGTTGAACGAATGGAATTAACAATTCCATAACTAAAGAACAGGCGTGCGTTTCTCAAAACTACCGAAAACAATTTTATATGCTTTGGGTTTATTACCAGAAATTCGAATTGTAATACTTTTAATAATCTTTCATGAAAGTTCCCTACAAAATTGAGCAATACATTGGTTTAGTTTGCCCTAAAAGCTAGTGCCAATTAATAGAATATATAATACTTCTCGGGCCCGAAATGTTTTCCGGAGGTTTGAGAAACGCGCGCCAGGATACAAATTGAATGAAGAAATTGCAAACAGTCTGAAATTAAAGGAACTACGTCACGGTCTTTGGATTTTGAAAAGTTTAGCCTCAATTTTTCAAAAAGGTCATTTGTAATCCGTTTCAATCTTCTCCATCCTTCACCATCCTCGCCATATTTGCATTTATTCTTGTTTCTTTGGTGTTTATCTTCCCTCACAAATTGTTATTTTACTGTTTCCCAGGGGGGCTCGTAATTGGCTTGCCTCTGGCCGCATATTATTGACATGTGTCAATCAAAGGTCTGATAACCACACCCCTTTCATTTATTTTGCTCTCGCTCCATTTTTCAAGCGGCAACTCGTTGCTCGGTCTTTCTTTGCTCGGAAACCCCACAGAAACGCTTGCTACGCATGCTACACCTTTGCTGATGAGCAACTGTTTATTGTTTAGCTGTTGTTTGTAATAAAACATGCAACTACGGGGAAATTTGGTCTTTGTGTTTATTTTCTAAGTTCTTCAGCAAACTAGTGCGTTCCCACGCAGGACCTCTTGTCTTACAAGCAGCGACAGAACAAAAAAACTTTCTAAGGATACCTCCTTATTTCTAAGGATACCTACTTTGGTGTTCGTTCTGACTGCTTTGTAATCAGCAGTTTAGTTCATTGTGTGTGGCAAATAACTAAGTAAATAAATAAAATAAAATAAATGACTTCCTCGTGTCTTCAAAAACAAAAGATCCAAGGTAACTAGAGTTTTTCGTCTATATTTAGAAGTCTAGTTACTGTTGTCACTGTTTATAGCGCGTGTAAAATTAGCAATTCTTTCAATAAAAAAAAGTCGTCTTTCAAGAACAGGCTAAAATTCCCTAGTGAGGTTGAGAAACTGAAATAAGCGCCCAAGCAAGTGAAATTTCAAGTCTTTAAAATAGATTTTTTCATTGGCCTAGAACAAACGCGGTTGGTTTGGTTGGTTTTGAAACTAAGTGGCTCTGAAAATTCGCGATTTTCTGTTAATTCTAGCCTGCGTGGCAAGCGTTTCCGTGCGGTTTTCCGAGACTTTAGAAGTTTTGGCCGCGTGAAAAATGGGGCGAGGGCAAATTTTAAATTTTTGTTTGCTCTCGCCCCATTTTCGCGCGGGCAAAACATCGATAAATCCCTTTGCTTGCTAGGAAACCACACGGAAACGCTTGCTACACAGGCTGTGTTAATTCAAAAGAACTATATTTCGTGGACACGACAGAAATCTGTAGGCGAAAAGTCCTGTAAACTAGAATAGAGAAGCTGAATCCACTGAGTTTATCAGGCTTGTTCGCACCTTTCTTAAGCCGCGGCTACACGAGCGATTTTTCGCTCGCGCTCGACGCGTTTGTCGCGTCACCAGCGCGCGATGAAAATCGCAATTGTAGCCACCCTTGAACTGGCAACGCCACAGGTAAAGAGTCGCAAGAAAAAAATCGCGCGAAATTGAATGAGTTTAATTTTTCGCGATTCTTTTTCTGTGATTTTTTGAGCTGTCGCATCACCTGTGCGAGGGTGGCTACACGGGTGATTTTCACTGCGCGCTGGTGACGCGACAATTTAAAAAAATATCGCATCACCATCGCAAGCAAGAAATCGCTCGTGTAGCCGCGGCTTTAAGCTGTGCTAAAGAGGTTTATTTTTATTCCCGGTTTTATTTTTATTTTTTATTTTTTTTCAATTCGATTGCGTGATCAAGGACCTTAAGAGACTCTTGGCTTGCTCCTTCAAGCAATTTAATATAAGACTTTTGGGGACCCTATTTTTAGGAAAGATAAAAAAATCTCGGACGATGCTCCCAATCCTTTCGTCAGGGCTCATCTTCTCTTACAGTTATATGAAGCAAAATTCGTGCGAGTTGAACACGAAAATTTGCCTCTCCTCGCCAGGGCAAATTTTAGCACGCGCGAGCGTGATTTGCATGACTGGGTTTTCGGCAGAAGTAAATTTTTTTTTCCACAAAGCTCTAACTTGATCCAAACGTTTAAGATAAAATGACTTAACTTATAAAATGAAGTTAGTTATAAGTTGTTCAGTGCCAGTCACATTCCATCAGGCATGGAGATTAATTGAAAACACTTAGTTGCGAGTTGTGTAGGAGGATGCCATGGAAACCAACTGACCACACGCAATAATATTTATGAAATACTCAGTGCATATTGCAATTTCAAAGTTAATTCATACGAATTTGTCTTGTCATGATGACTCGATAATCCCTATTATTCACAGCTGATTTTCTGTCACGGATTTTTTTCTTCAATCGGAGCAGTCATGCGTAGGTTTCGAGAGCAAAATTAATTCAGCTGTAGTGTTATAAAATATAAACTTTAATCGCCAAAACCCTCTACACTCTGTACTTATAGATATTGCAGAATAATTTGACGTACGATCGATACAAAAAAACAGTGAAATATATACATTAAAACTACGATTTACGGACTCTATCGCCTGTCTGTGCTCTTCTTGACAATATATTTCTTCTATATTAATCAGAATTAATCCTCTTAAGATCAGGAAACCACTATAACAAACACTGGGCATCACGGAGTCACAAAGAGGTCTGTGGACAGACTTCTCACTCGTCTCGGCGGATGAGCTACGGTGACGTTTTATTGCGCTATAACAACCACGTCTTCGTACTTCGGTGGAGGACAATAGAACAGAGAGCTGTAAGAAGGTGGGGGACTTTCGACTCCAAATGACGGATCTTGTTCATTTCTTGCACTTTGATGGTTTCCGCGGCTTAAAGTGTCATTCATAGGCGAAGAAATAATGCTAATGTCACTGACCCGATTTGGTAGAATTAAAAGAGGGTACTCATTGATTTCACTGTAAACTTGTTGTCCATCAGTAATTTGCGAAGCAGGTGTGCTTTCTATTATCACTGAATCCGCGTTGCTTGGATGATCGAGTCCCGCGTTTAATTCTCCGTTTTGTCTGTAAGTCCTGGATTCTATGCTGTTCTGTTTTCCTTTCAAGCAACTGAAGAGCCTCTTACGAAAGAAGAACGCCATAATGATCATCAGAGCCAAGAGAAAACCAATGGGTACTGGCCAAATGGAGTTGAAAAGGGAAAGCATAAAGCTTCGATCACGGAGGCGCTTCCGTTAAATCAACAGACTTCCTTTGTTGCTGATCAAAGAGTTTCAGCAGGAGCGAAGTCTTATAAAACAAGGAAGCTTTCGCTCTGAAACCGAACACCAGAAGGCTGAACTGATGTAGCGAGGTCAGAGCTTCAGCCTTAATAAAAAGTAACAGTATGCGTCTCGCTCCAATATTACCGCAAATATTCCGTCCCTGGGTCTTATTTTTAAGACTAATTGCTTCATTTAGCAAAGCAGACCAGGCGTCACGATCAATAACATTGTTTGATTGTCATCGATGACGACATCCTCTTTGAATATCGCCTTGTGAACCAGCTGTAGAGCCTTTATTATGAGTAGCAATACCATTTTCACCGACAAAACCGAAATTCTTAAATACACAGCCTTCGTCAACGGCGTTGTGTTTCAGTATCATTTTAAGAAACCAGTACAAAGCGATCTTTGGTGTTTTTTTTCTTTTTCACGTGGCTTTAGCGATGAAATTTGCGATTCAGCTATAAATTAATATAGTTTAAAAAAATAATAATTGAACTAAGGATCGCGTGAACGATATTCATTCATCAACGTATATTGCTACTGAGAAAATACTCCCGCGTCACTATTCTATTTTCAGTTTTAAAAAGAAATAAATAGAATGCAGTTCCTAGGTGTAGAGGAAATACGTTTGGTTGAAAAATTCTCGTTGAGTGTTTTCCAGGAGAAACAAGAATGCCACCTGGAGGACTTAGCCAGGCGGAAGAATTTTTGAGGTGATGAATAGCCGTAACATAATATTGTTGTTTGGCAAACAGGTTTAATGGCCTCAAACGTTTTGCTTTTTTTTTTCCCAGCAACGAGAAATACAAAGAGGCTTTCAATTGAAGATTGCTCCATGTTATCAGCAACTTAAGAAAAGAGGAGCGATGAAGTTTAATGGTAAAAATCCTAACTGACAGTGCACCTTTTTTCATCTCCTAACAAAAGGAGAGTTCGGAGGATGATCCATTTGAAATTAAAACGGATCGACAGTTTGTGGCGGTATAAATATTGAACTAACAGCCTGGAGTAACTTTTTTTCATTTTACTAATACATCAGGCGCCGAAGAACATCTAAAGGAAATTAAAACAATGACAGAGAGTTATGAAGAGGTCTTTTTAGATAAAGTAGAAGGCAATTCGAGTGCCATCAAATCGTCTCCACTGACAGCTGCCATATAGCAGGTGGAAACCTTGGCTTGGGCGGGGAAGGGGGGAGGGGCTCCAGAAAGTGAGCGTTGATGCACCGCAGATCGCTCAAAATTTTAAAAGTGGACCTTTTTTACTTTTTTTTTGGGTATCTCATAGACAACGACAATCGAAAGCGGTCAATAACGCTGCTATAACTCCTCTGATTTATTACAGAAGATTTTATGAAAACACAGCAAAAATAGCGATTAAGGAAAAACCAAGCCGGATAGAAAATACTCCACCCGAGTTAGTCGAACGAAGCTTGCACGATTTAACCAAATCGAAAGAAAAAGCTAAAACACAACTTTGTTTAAATTGGTAAAGAGCTGGGGGGCCGGCTGATCATCAAACGAACTCGTGTGCAGGCTGACACTTCCAAATCAAGTTGTTCTAGAAAACAGGGAACGGAAATGAGAATCTCTTCATGGCGTTGGACAAACCCTCAAAAGCCCTCTACAAAACAAAATCATCGTTAATGACAAATTCATAAAATCGTATTTATTTTCAAATTTGTTCTGTACAATTCTTCTACATCTCTTAATTCAAATTTAATTTATTTCGCATTATATTTACAAATTAATTTTCGAGTCCGATTTCATTCAATTCATAGAAACGTGCTAAAATGAATGAAAATTTTGTTGAAAAAACGGGTGCATCAGAATTGTGTAATTATTTAAAAATACAAATACTACATCATAACCTTCACAGTCTTCTCACCTTAATTTACACAACGTGGGAACTGGGCCTAACAAATAGTCCAGTCTCGAATTCGCCATGACCGCTGAACAAAAGTACTGAGAACGCATTTGTGCACCGTTAGACTCGACGTAAAGTAAAATATTCACAAATACCGGCGGGAAGGCGCCAGAATAGGGTTAGTCGATGCTAACGGTGTACAAATGCGTTCTCAGTACTTTTATTCAGCGGTCATGGCGAACTCGAAACTGGACTATTGATGCGCCCTAATAATCAAACTTGAAGTCGTTTTTAAAATTACATGAAATAGGGTCAATGAGAGACTACTTTCTTGGCAGCTGCCAAACAAAATTGAATAATGACATTGACTGACGACGTGATTTGATTAGCAGCCCTAGAAAACCAACTCATAATGGGATTGGTGATAATTTTTCAAACTACTTCCATTTGATCAGATCAATAAAAATACGGTTTCATTATACGAATGACATATTATTATCATTATTATTATTATTATTATTATTATTATTATTATTATTATTATTATTATTATACGAATGCTAAAACTAGTATTCTTGTGAGTATGCAGCTTTCTATCTTTCTGCACAGATTCAGTTACAGAAGGATAATATTCATTCATGATAATATTCACCTATCTAGAACTTCCGCATCCAAGCACGTCAAACAAACTCAACTGACTATTAAAATCTGAGCTGAGAGGCTCATCTAAAAGGGCTGCATGATATTTGGGAAGAATCTTCACGAGCAATAGACTCGGTTTGACTTTCAAATAGGTAGAAAAAAAGAAAGGCTGCTGAAACGGATTTTACAAACATAATAGGGCCGTTTATACGAGAGAAAATAAGCCGCGGCTTACTCTGGCCCCGGATTACATAAGACGCAAAAGGAACCATTTATACGAGTAAAAACTCCTCGGCCAGGATAAGCCGCAGCTTGAGAAAGCCGTGAACGTAGATTTTGTACCATTTATAGGGAGTGTTCGCGTCTTATGTAAGCCGTGGCCAGAGTAAGCCACGGCTTATTTTCTCTCGTATAAACGGCCCTAATGTCATTAGTGTTTTCCTGGTGTTTTTTCCCTCCTTACTGCAAAATGCTGAAATGGTCACACAGTCTCGGAGATTGCGTGACGGCCCAAGGATCACAACAGAAGAGAGAAGGGGTAAAGGCAGGGACACACAGTGCAACATTACATGAATAATTGCATGTAAAACGTTTCTTCATGTGCCTCAACTTGCAAGTAGCGAAGCCTAGAAAGAAGTTCGTTCCTAGTCTTTTTACAGCAGACACGTCTAGTTTCAAGCCTTCGCTGTTAACTATATATCTAAACTGGGTCGATTGTAACGGCACAACTTCGTGACATACGACATCTTGAAAACACACGATACTGAATTTTTTTTTTTTTTTTTTTTTTTTTGAGTGATTCAGACCTTTACCTGCGTCAGGCTGCAAGGCTGATGCTGGAGAAAAATCGCGCGCAAGTTACAGCCCGCGAGGGACAAGACGCGCGAGGAGAAGAGAAAGACAGCGCCTTCCGCGCGCGTGACGCGCGAATTTGCACTGCACCTGCTACGAAGGTGCCTACGCCGACGTACACAAACCGCGCTTACGATTGTCACCAAGAGCACGAAAAATGCCGTGGAATTTTGAAAGAAGTTTTATAAACTTACGGCAATCGGAAGACAGCCAGTATTACGCGACGAGATTTGAATAGACGCGAACAACGCGCGCTACAGAAGCCGGACAACGTGGTGTTCAGCGAACGTGGTCAAGCTGTACCGTCTAAGTCGACCTTAAGTAACCTTTAAGGTATCCATACTTTATTCTTATCAGAGAGGGCATCAGGTGCTACCTACGCCCAACATACCGAGAGAAAATCGGCAAATACCACAATACCATGTCAAATATCGACGATATTCCCACAACGCTTTTAAATTGTTTTTTATAGGGGCAACGAAGAAGGGGTGGTGGGGGGTGGTGGGGGAAGGGGTGGGAGAAGGGGTGGGGGAGGGGGAGGGGGCTTTATACCTTTCACTTAAAACGTATTCGTTATCACGCATCGTATGAAAACAAAACTGACTTTCTTGCGCCACCTTAATGAGGCGGTTTTAGAAAAATAAAAGAAACCGAAGAAGAAAAAGAAAACTAAATTTTAGGATTGAAATAATCCATGCACACACTATTAGGAAGTTTCAAAATACAGCACACAAAAAATTGCCTACAGCAACCGTTACTTCGGCCCATAATTTTACGGCAAACGGAAAACGTTTTATATCCCTTAATGAAAGAAAGAACAGTCAATTGGCGACTCTAACTAAATGAATGCATTAATTAATTACATTTGCGTATAAAATGAAAATAGAAGTCTCTGATTGGTGGACCGCTAGGCTGGGGCGTGGTCTGACACGTGACATTGACCGGTCTTTTCGAGTAAACCAAACGGAAATGGTAAGTGCTCTGATAGTAGTACGCCACCGGAAGTTTCCATGTATGACTTTTCTCCCATGTGTCCTGGGGTGAGAACATGTCGGTAATGTTCAATGGCCGGACAAACAGAACAGTTATTTAACGTAATAGGATTCTTACAGTTTTTCAGGTAAAAACTGTTAAATTCCCTATAAACAGTTTTGCAAAGAGAAAATCGCCCCGAACCTTCAAGTTTGCAACCCATCCTCACACTAAGATTCCCCTCCCCTCTCCTACTTATTACCGGCAGAAAAACACAGACTCTATTCTACCACACTTCCAATGAACCTCACCATATCCTCCCCTTCATTTCACCTTAACTTGACTGAAATTGAACATAAAACATCGCGATTTAAAATAGTCTGAGCCTCCTGTCTATGAATAAAATTGTCACGTGCCGCCATTCAAACGAAAGCTTTTTTTCCAGTGCAATTCAATGCGCATGAACCTTTCCGCATGAAAAATTTAGTGCGGCTTCAAAGGAAAGAGGATAAATGGACCTTACCTGTTTAAGGGATGTACTAAACTGCGGCTGCTGTTTTTGTTCGGGACATTCGTACTTGAAATTTTTGGAGCACAGTAATACCAACGACTTTAACGTAGAACTGCCAATTAAACAAAATGCACTTGTGTTATGACACCAACTAGCAATTCACTCCAAGAGAAGAGGAAGAAATGGTGCGAATTACATGTTGGATGATTTTATTGAAGGACAAAAATTGGCGAAAGTAATACCGAAAACCAACGTATATGTGATATATGAAAAGACAAGCAAACAACACCAGCATTTCTAAAACAACAACAACAACAAAAGAAACATGAATATCAATATATGAAAATCATTAGACAAATGAAGGTGTGATCGATCGTTGTAGGTAATGAACGCTACTAAAGCGTTGCGAAAAGAAGCATGCTTTAGTAGCGTCCATAATGCGACGATCGTTCACACTTTAAAAAAAACATGCAACACCAAAAACAATGCTACTTGACAAACAGCAATTCTTACTTGATTTCAAGTGTAACAGGTTGAAACGGCAAGTAAGGGCTAAATGGAATATAAAGCGTCGAGTTTCGAGAGCTAAACAAAGAAAAAAAAGGAAGCAATACAAAAAATTAAATATAAGAAGACAGACTGCCTCAACTGAAGCTACTACTGAACCGGCCGTAACTAAGCACATGATTTTCACATGCCCATCACTTACCTACGGTTACTACACCTTATAATGTAGTTTTTCTCTACGATGCGAAGTCCAGGATAGTCTGATTGGTTGTCAGTTAAACTCGATAAGCCTGGAAGAGCAGAAAAAACAACAACACAAAAAATGGATTAATGATTTCATTTCCACCACCAACATCACCATCACCGGTATCGCCATCGTCACCGTCATCGGCGTCGTAGCCTGCGTAACACTGAGGCGTTTATTTAGCCGAACGCGATTCAAGAGCGACACTCGTCCCAGATCCTACTACTATAACGTCCAATATGGCGACCGGATTTACCGGGCTTTGAATCTCGCGCTTGAAAACACAAATTACTGCATGCAAGCAGGGTAGAAATAACGTTCTTCTCTGCAGAAGTTGCTTAAATTAAAGCTAACTGAACCATCCAACGACTACCTTCCGCCCTCACTGAAATGTCTACATTCTCTTCCCCCTAAGTTTGCATTTACCTGAACAGAGGCAAACCTACCACCAAAATTTGGCCGCTCATCGTAATAGACGTCTTTGTCCCCGAGCAGAACAGCAGGATATTCTGTGTTCTTCTTACTGCAACAGCGAATTGGAAACTTTTTCCTGCGTCTAATATGTGGAGTGGGTTCACGGGTGGTCGTCTGGTGCGTCAATGGTGAGGCCACTGAAGAATTGACTGTGTATGTAAGAAACGTATCAGTCAATGCTCATTCTCAACGAAACCTCGAAAGCGTTAATACAAAAAGGTGGTTTAATGACAAACGACTGGCATTGCGCTCTTTAGCGCGTCACAAAACAATGGTGTTGGATGAATTTAAGTGCACCTAAGGGCAAATCTTTTTCTTTGATAAGATAGTTCTTTCCACTTATAGGAAACATACTCCACTATTTTCACCTCGAAATTCTGCTTTAAATGTGTCGCATAAGCTATGTAAAGTTAGCAAAACTAGTGTTCATATGGCCCCACGGCCGTGCCGTGAGAGGCATGGGCCTATTCTTGATTTTATGTCACAAACTGTTTTGCAATGCAAAGACTCTTTGAAAACTTGAATCAGCTGCTTATGAAATTTTCTGATGGCTTATACTAATCCGAAAATCTTCAACCAGATTTAACGAGATTCACAGTGCAATATAAAAAAATAGGTACCCAAAGAGTACATGTGTGGGATACACTGTCCACAATGCACTGCAAACTTTGCAAGTCATTGGTATTAACGGATTTACAACCCAATGAAATAAGTGTAGGATACCACAGGTATCCCACACAAAAATTTGCAAAACTTTCAAGTTACCTGTTTTTGGCGTTGTGTTTAATGTCCATGGCTTGACAGTTCTCACTGATGAGCTCTTGTGGGTGCTAAGTCGTGTCGCACTCCGCTTTGTCGCTTGTACAATAGTAGTTGGGCTAAAAGAAGACGCCGTTCTTCTCGGTGGTCTCAAGGTAGTAAAACTCGAGACCGAAGGCTGCCGAGTGTAACAATGTCAGAGCCATTTACGTCAGCTGTAAAACTCGAGACCGAAGGCTGCCGAGTGTAACAATGTCAGAGCCATTTACGCCAGCTGTAAAACTCGAGACCGAAGGCTGCCGAGTTGTAACAATGTCAGAGCCATTTACGCCAGCTGTAAAACTCGAGACCGAAGGCTGCCGAGTTGTAACAACGTCAGAGCTATTTAAGCCAGCTGTAGGAATTGGTGTGTCTTCTACTGCTTGAGGTTTTTCGTGGTCTTTTTGCGGAACATTGTCATCCTTAACTTCCAAAACGTAAATGATTGCCATTCCGCCGATGCTGTAAAACATTTGAAAGAAAACGAACGCGTTACACAAATAATTGTGAATTCGTAGCACAGTTTTGCAAGTCACAGTCACCAACACGAAAGCTTTTGCTGCTTTGGTCACTGTACACATAACAACAAATCTGTTCTATCTCACCTATTCTTTTTCTATGTATATATTTATTTTTCTTTTTTACTTGATATTTTCTGTCTTTGTATTCTCCTCTACATAGTGCACAAATAAACTTGAACTGGAACTTGAGTTAACTTGAAAACAGTTGCATTGTTCCCGTACTGGGCAACGATGCCATGCACCGCGATCACCCTCACTTTTGGCAATAGTTACAGCTTGCCTCGTGTTCGTCAACATGTTTTCCTGTGAACAGTAACAGTCACCTGGTAGGGGTTGTTAGACATTTACCCCCTGAATCATTAAAGGAGCTACGTCACGGTCTTTGGATTTTGAAAAGTTTAGCCTCAGTGTTTCAAAAAGGTGATTTGTAATCCGTTTCAATCTTCTCCATCCTTCACCATCCTCGCCATATTTGCGTTTATTTTTGTCTCTTTGGTGCTTATCTTCCCTGGCAAATTGTTATTTCGCTGTCTCCCATCATTAAAAGGCATTTTTTTATGTCCCTAATAATGATCCAAACTATCGTGACCGAGCTCCTTTAACTTGATGAATAAACGACTGAGGTTATGTGCAGCCTCACCTTAGTATCACAACAAGAACCAGAATGACAATAAGAAACTGCATGAACTTTGGCGAGCACCAGACCTGCTCATCATACACAACACCCTGGTGCCGGTTCTGTTTAGAAAAAGAAATACATGGCTTTCAGGGGTTTCAATAAAAGCCGGTTTACCGCCGCCTATCATGCCTCTTACCGCCGTCTATTCAGTTTGTATTTCTTTGTATTTCTTACGGCCCCCTTTGTTGTCACAGCCGCCTGTTCTACCTCCAGCAGCCTCTGGTAAAAAAACTTATTGAAAGCCCTGGGCTTTGAAAAAGTTACAGCTACATACCATATAAAATGGGCATAACTGGACCTATCCCGAGAAAATAATAAATAAATTTAAAAAAATTATTTGGTACCACAAAATGCAAAGGCATTTTCTGTTCCATGAAGGTCATAATTTTCCCAGAGCTCCGCCATCGGCGACCAGTTCGCCTCTTAGTCTCAGAAATGATAATGTCGAAGAATAAATAGCCGTCCACATTTTTAAGAGCACCTTTCGTAAAGTTATCGGCTTCAGTTGTAACCCTTCGTATATTTTCGAAAAAGGCACGCGTAGGATTAGACCTATTCAGAGATTTCCGGCGCCATGTTGATTTCTGCGGCTGTTTCAAGAGCAAAGGGTTCTTAAATCTTGAAGCCTTAAAATAATGCCTTTCGCGGTCTTTCATTTTACTTTGAAAGCTGTGGGATAACACAGTGGGAACGTTCCCAAATAAAGCTAATTAATCTCGGCATTTCACAAAACACAGGGAAGCTAAAACACGTCAAGGATGAAAAACCTAAAAGTTCCTTTTGAAAAGTAGCGAATCATACGATGAAAACGAGCATCGCCCAAGAAAACTATTCATAGCTGGATTATAATCTATCAAGTAAGAGGCTTGAGGCAGACAGAACACAAACCCAGAGAGAAATTTAGTGATCGTTTAACGGTGGAGATTTTCTGATCTGAACCTTGACGATTGTCTCAAATACAACTTACACATGCACAGTGATGATGGTGGTGATGGCAGTGATGGTGATGATGATATTTCTTTCGTCGTTCTTGACTTCTGGTTATTGACGCTCTGGAATAAAACGAAAACCACAACACGCTTATTACAATAAGCTTATTACGAGACTTAAAAAACGTATTCAAAAGGTGTACTCCCTTGAAAGATTTTAGTTCCACTTAAAAAAACAGGTTTCTGTTTTGAAGAGTGGGGCGACAATGTTTCTCTTGCGCGCGTATAAAACTGCATATCCGAGGATTTGCCCAACACCTTTGTCCTCGATTGTAGTTTATCAATAAAACCACTTAAAGCTATAATGTCTTGTAACACAATGAACAGCTCACCTGATCGAGTTACCCCGGGACAAACTCAAACTACTGAACGTGCTCACAGTATCACAGCGATGTCTTTGGAGTTTCTGGTTTATTGTCTCAAGTTCGTCAATTCTTACTTCTAGACTGTCCTGCAGAAGTCACAAGAAAAACAATGAAGTCCTCACTTCACTATTTCGTTACCTCTCCCTCCACTATCAAAATTGTAACAAAACTCTGGCGACTACTCACAGTGAGTTTACAAAGCTCTTTCACTGCTCCAACGTTTTCCATGAATATTCTTTCCTGTGTATCAAAAATAACAGTAATAAACAACGTCAGGAATACAATACACACAAGGTTTGAAGAAAAACACGCGGATAATAAGATCATCTGTGTGAAGCTGTATGCCAGGTTGTAAAGAATATTACTTTCTTTTCCGTTTTTTTTCTGTCCGTACATATCTTTCTTTCTTGCATCATCCTTTCGCCATTAATTAAATTATATAATAATAATAATAATAATAATAATAATAATAATAATAATAATAATAATAATAATAATAGTTCTTAAAACGCATTTTACATAAAAATGTCTCGATGCTTTTTACAACTAAAAGAAAGAGCTCTCACGAAACAGGTACGTTTTCAAAGCCCTTTTAAAACTATCAACAGAGTTACTGTGTCTAATTGCAAGTGGTAGGCCTTATCTCGTTTTAAAGTTCGTGGCTGAGTGCAACAACCATTCGTTCACAAACGATTTTCAAGTACACTTGTGATGTTTTGTTTGCTTTGATCAAAAGTTTTCATTTCAGAGAAGCGAGGACTTAATTTTGCGCAAAAACACCTCATTACTGGTTTCATGGCAGTGTCTAGATAGCAGCCGTTTCCTCCAGTATCAAGTGGAAACCTGTTTTCAGATCAGTGTACTCGCTTCATTTCACTAAAAAAGTGATAGAGTGGTTTTTAATTTAGTGTCGAAACTCGAAAGTAATTCGTGTTTACTTTGGTTTGGCATTACTCTGTGACTGGCTGGCAAAACTCGCGCCACTTTCTCAACCAATGAGAAGCAAAACCAAAACCAAAACCAATCGTGACTTGCACGCGCGCATTTTCCCGCGCTTAGCGCCGGCTACATTTTATTTCTTCGTATTCTGATTGGTCCATTGCGCTGTTTGCGTCTGTTGTGATTGGTCAGAGTAATTGCTTGCAAGCACGTATTTTCCCGCGCTTGGCGCCGGGTACATTTAATTTCTTCGTATTCTGATTGGTCCACTGCGTTGTTTGCGTCTGTTATGATTGGTCAGAGCAATTGCTTTGGTTTTACGATACTCAATAGAAAATCGCTCTAGATTTGGTTTTGTTCCATGACACTCTATTAAAAACCACTCCATGCTGACAAAATTATTTTAGACAAAACTATTTTAAATTCTTGAAATGAAGTTCTCACCTTATTGACAACTAAAAATCTTTCTATGGTTTTACCATCTGAAAGAACCAAGTCATCCTACAACACACAAACCACAGAAAAGAAAGTGAGTCCACATTAACAGAGAGAACACCGCAGATTTCACATCACACTCACCGACTCCTTGACTGCTTCCGGTAAGACCTCTTTCACTTCCTGTGCAAGCACTCCCGTGTCCTCCCCCTCGAAGTCTTCTGTTCCTAAGCCAGCATGTTCGAGGTATTCCCGACTGTAGCGGTATCTGTACAGCTTCATTTTGGACACATTACGAAGCTGTTCTCTTGTGTCCACCTAAATGACAACAATCAATCAATCAGTTAATCAATCAACCAATCAAATGCATAGGGATGACCTTTAAATTTACGTTCATTTAAAGGCAGTACATGTAAGACAGTGAATTAAAGCCGGGTTTCAGGGGTCAAAACTGAGCTGGAAATGAAAGTACCTTTTGTTGAAACTCAAAATGATTCTGGAATACTAAAACAAAGATATATCAATGATTTTATCAAAGAGGAAGTTTTTATTATGAATGGTGTTCGTCATAGTGGTTTCAAATGATAGCTGAGTTAATCTTTTGTCTCACGATTGAGTCACAAAGATGTGGATCGCGACGTTTCGACCGCTATACTGCTGGTCTTCATCAGGCGATGGTGTCGACTGGCTGCGTGTGAGTATAAGAAGCACCGTGGCTGGTGGTGATTGGTGCGTTTCGATCCTCACTTAGGCTGTTGTTGATTGGAGGATTTCGATCCTTGTCGTTCAGACTAGAAATTGTTCCCTCAGCGGTCCGCTTTGGTACTGATCGGCTGTTGTGTTGTTTGATCGTGGGCATCCACGCTTCTGGAATTTCAATTCCACTGTCTCTGTTAATGTTGTTAGGGTGAAGTCTTACGTGAATAGTCTCTTTAACCCTACGGGTGTACCAATGTGGGTCTCGGTCAATAAATTTAACTTCGTCCCAGAGCGGATAATGTCCGGTCGCGTTGCTATGTTCTGAAACGGCGGAGGATTGGGTACGAGCAAGCCGGTTGTCTCTATCGTGTTCCTTAATCCGTTCATTCATAGATCTTCCCGTCTCTCCAATATAAACCTTACCACATTCGCAGGGAATCTTGTAGACTACTCCGTCTTGTTTTACTGGATCGACAATGTCCTTAGGTCGCACTAGGTGTGATCTAAGAGTTGTATCAGATCTGAAAACAGTCCGTATGCCTTGTTGTTGTAGGCAACGGCGAAGAGCCTCCGATGTGCCTTTGACGTATGGCAGAACCACAGTAGATTTAATTTCGGGTTCAGGTTCTTTAGTGGTTGTTCGTCCCTTGGTTTTCGTAAGATTTTTTACAAACGAAAACGGATAACCGTTGGAAAAAAGGACCGATGAGAGGTGTTTCTTTTCATGAGAGATAACTGATGGTTTTGTTATGAGGTGTTTAGATCGATCGTACGGGCACTTGACAATACCGCGTTTTACAGATTGCGGGTGGTGTGAATCATACGCTAGGTACTGGTCAGTGTGTGTATGCTTTCTGTAAACACTGGTAGAGAGGTATCCATTCGAATCCTTGATGATCAACGTATCAAGGAAGGGAATTGAGTTGTCATTCTCAGTTTCCATTGTGAAACGGATCGTCAGCTGTTGACTATTGAGGTGTTGTAAGAACGAGTCAACTTTGTCACGATCTTAAGATGGTAAAGGTGTCATCCACATAGCGTTTCCAGATCTTAGGTGTACAGGGCGTCGATGTCAAAGCTTGCTCCTCAAAACCCTCCTTGTAGAGGTTAGCTATCACTACGGATACCGAAACGTCGCGATCCACATCTTTGTGACTCAATCGTGAGACAAAAGATTAACTCAGCTATCATCAAGAAGTTTTTTTTTTTCAATTTTTTTCAACTTGCAATCAATGTGGTCATCTGCGGCCAAAGACACGTGCCAATGATGGTTTTTGTAAACTAGAAGAGTAATTAATAACAAAACAAAACAATTATTATGGGGTTCCTTTGATCCCGGTACTTCTATAAGCTTCTTCAAGTAATCCTAAAAATATGTGAAACAGCCCATTTATATATAAATACCCACCTCTTGTATGCTTTCTTTGACTCTTAGGTCTGATGGATGCACAAGCCGTCCAGTCAGCTTCAAGTTGCCGTGTACAGACAGTGCTTCCTCTGGCCTATCAGTGTTTACACCAACACGACCCTACAATGACAACAAGTCATTTAACTACTAATTTACTTTGAGGCACTTCAATGTGTTATACCACACGTGTGCTCCTCACTGCAATCGGCCATACAGTTCTTGTGGCAATATTTTGGGGAAATTTAATTTGTACTTAAAACACTCCATCCATGGTGAGAGCAGATTTCATTAAAAAGTATTGCAAGGAGAAATTGGATGTTGGTCACCACTGAGCCTTATTAGCAGACACCCTGCTAATGTGCGACTCTAATCAGCTCTAGGTATTTCTTGAAAACGTTCCATACCATTCGAAAAACGGAGTCTGTAGTTTGACCTCTTGACCAAACAACTTCCATGTCATTCTCAAACTGGCCTGGATTAGAAGCCTACAAAAAGAAAGTGTTAAAAGAAAGTTTTAAAAACCAAAAGCCTTTAGAAGAGGGAAGCACTACTGGTAATCACTTACAGGTGAAGTAAGTCATAGTAGCTTGGTAATCTTCTAGATGGGATTCTAGTGCACTCACACATTATAATGCAAGAGCGAACAAGCATTTTTTTTGTTCTTACTAACTTATAGATAACCTATTGTTAGATTTAAGTTCGTAGGGACTTATTTGAGTGCAGTTTAAATTTTAAACCACCACGACTCTGCTTTCTGACAAGCTGTTAAGACAAAACAAAATTTGTTGCCAAACTGCGTTTAGACTGCGAATTAAGGGAACTCTTGGTAGGTGAAGGCCAATAATTACATTTTTCAGAACTCACCCGGACAATGATCCTTTCTGACACGTTTGCACAAACCAAAAATTCCTTGTTCTTTATATGAGCATACACCGCAACAACAAGCAAGAAATATCTGCAAATGTAGAATATAATGTACAACATAAGCGTAAAAGCATTTATGAAAGCAAAATTGTTATCACACACAGACCTCTGGTTTTACCAAATGGATGTAGCCTAGTTTTTTTCGAAGGAGTAGAATGTGTTGGCGTATTTCACTGAATTACAGTCAATTGAAACATTGCCAGCCAAGCTTGTTCACATTTCTTTCCACGCTTGTATCAGACAAAAATCTAGGACAATTATGCCACGGAATTCCAAGACGTGATTAACGTTGTCCTGATAATACAGAGTCGTGGACCCGCAGAACAAAATTAATTTGGCCAAGACACAACCTTTAATGGCATTTCTACACACAAAATCAGTTAGTTATAAACACTTGTTTTATGAAAGACCAATGATAACACTAATCCAATTAAAGAAGAAAATTAGGCTGGCCAAGGGTAGTCTCCTTCGCTGCCGATCTTTGTATCGCCACACAACACTCCTCCCCACAAGGAGCGTTGCGTGACAACACAAAGAACGGTTGCGTAGAAGACTAGGGTCCTTACCATTTTATACACGGAAAACCAGGAAATTCTGGTTGGAAAATGTAATGGTACATACCATTCCATCTGGAACTTTTCAGAAACTATAGGCCGTCGGCTTAATCAATGCACTTTTCCTTTTTTTTAGCTTTCCAGTTGATACTAGAACATTATTTTTGTGATTTTTCCATTTTGCGTTTGGACAAGCTGCAGCACTGAATATTTACACCTAAAATTTCCACCTGGATGGATCGTATAAATGGTAAGCGCCCCTAGGCCAAGGGTTTATTTCAAACATCCAAAAAATGGGAACCAGGACAGTAAGTGTTTCAGACTTTTCAAACTTTCTTAACAAACAAAGCTGTGGACTCCCATGTCCCAGGCACCTCTTTTTCATTTCCCGCTGAATAAACCATTTTGCTAATGATCAGTTCCTGGTGAATTGTGGGTAGATCCAGTCCTTTGTGGGGGCAAACGGCCATTTTAGAACGTAATTTGAAATTGTAATTTTGACCGTTTGTCCCTACATAGGACTGGGTCTACCCACAATTCACCAGGAGCTGATCATTAGCAAAATGGTGTGTTACATGATTACCTCTGATCAGGGTTGGGTTTTCCCTTCTTCCTCATGTTGTTAGCTGTTGTCTCACTGCAAGAGATTTGCAAGTACAGTAAGTAAGTAAGTATAAAGCAAAAACATTACAGCGCAAATGGAAAAACAAATTTAAAAAAAAAAAAAATTAAAAAGTAGAGATTTAAAATTGTGGCGTAGAGAAACTGCTCTAAGAGAGCTGTTACCACTGGAAAGGACTCAACAACTACATAAAAGGGCTCACAATTACATCTTACCTAGAATAAATACCAAGTGTTTTAAATCAGTTTTTATCAATAGGTGTCTTTTTAATACTGTAGTTTGACTTCTTTGTTTATACTTTATAATATTGTAGTTTGATTTTTTTTGTTGATTTCTTTGTTTATACTGTAAATTGAGCATGTCTGTTGCTCTTTGTTGTTGAGTAAAAAACCATATTATTATTATTATTATTATTATTATTATTATTAATTATTATTATTATTATTATTATTATTATTATTATTATTATTTAACACTGTGACACAATGACACAACATAGCTATTCTCCTGGCAATGTTTAGTCTTAAGATTCTCGAGGACATTTCATTCATTCTGTTTAATGGCAGGCTCACTGATGGGCTTAAAGGGCAAAATAATAAAAGAACTCAACGTGTGAACATTGTACACACTGTGTACCTAAAATGCAGCCTTCCAACTGTTATCTTTGCTTGGTCTTTAGGAGAAATATGAAATCTGAAATAAAAAATAATTATTCAATAGTTAGGAAAATAATGTTGGCAATGTGAGAATCCACTTGCTCAAGTTGTGCATGTGCCGGGAATTTTACTTACTGTAGAGGTTCATAATGCTGCTTGCTTCTGTCTGCTTGAGATTGTTCAACACCAATTCTACTGGCCTGTGATTCCATCTAGACCAATGAAACAAAATTATACTTATAAGGAGACGTAATCAGAATGCTTCCTCTGCTAATAGTTCCGATTCTAGGAAGTTGAGGGAAAGCATTTAAATGAATGAAACCAAGGGAAAAAGACCTGGAGGCAGGGATGGATCAGGGTCTCTTCAATTCTATTCTCACCTCACCCCAATCTCACCATGCTATTCATGGCTTGTCCTCATTTATTCAGAAAGGGATGCTCAGCGCTTAGCAACAAATCATACCATTAAGCTAACAGAAACACCACTTTAAAAAAGAAATCTTCACAAGAAACATTTACATACTTTTATTCCATAAAGGTGTAAACAGAACCTTTCAATGCATTTCAATTCATTCTGCATGAAGACAAAATGCAATCAATAAAATTAAAGGTGAAACATTAAGATGATTGTGCTATGTTGACTGAAAGACAGCTAATCAGAAATGTAGGACAGACAGTCACAATCTCATTTCATGGTAACGACTGACTCAGTTCACCAGAATAATTGTAGAGCCCACACTAAAAATGTGACAAAAATATATAGCACTCTCTCTTAACAGGTCAAGGACTTGGAAATCTGCTTTTCAGTGCTTCAACAAAATCACCAAGTCCTGTTGTTTGAGTCTGTTATTGGGAAATAACTACTGGTACATCAGCATAATGATCATGATACCACATTTGACATTTCTTATTCTTGTTACTGTCGTACCTGCATGGCTCAGTGCTGTGTTACCAAAATATTTTTTGGTTAAATAAATCTTCGCACCTGCTCCAAATGCATTGCTTATTTTTGTGCCTAAGTTTTAAACCAAAATATTGACTTCTTCATAGGCTGCAAAAGTCATGAAATCTAGCCATCATCTGTCCCACGACCAAGCTAGTAAGGGGCATGGGTATATTCCTGGTTTGACATCACAACTGATTTGTATTGTGGTAAGTCTTCGTAAACAAGCATGCAAAACAGTTTGTGACATCAAACCAGGAATAGACCCATGCCCCTTACTAGCTTGGTTGTGGGACAGATGATGACTAGATTTCATAACTTTTACAGCCTATAAAAAAGTCAAGATTTGGTTTAAAAAGGTGCAATGTGTTTCCAACAGGTGCAAAGATTTATTTAAGTGCAAAAAATTTTTTGGGTTTTGTGCACCTTAAATAAATTACAAATAGACCATAACATACCTCTACTTGAACATATTTAGGTAATTGTTCAGACTGGAGGCTCATGTAGGCAGTGACCTGTGACAGTTATGAAACCCAAAATTAGTGGCTTCACACAACAGAATGATTAATGGCATTTCAGTCTATTGTTAGCCTTACTTCAATTACTTTGCTTTTTGGATTATTTTATATATCACTTGGTAAGTTTAAAGTGTATGTTTTTCCTTTTTTAATGGGGATAAAAATATCGTGGTGACAGTTTCTGAAGTACATTAAAGCAACCAGAAGCATGGCCTGCTCCCCTCTGGATAATGGGGCTGCCAGTCTTCTGCAACTGTAGTTACTTCTAAATGTCATCATCAGTATGGTCCCCAATACACTAACTGTTTAATAGAGAACTACAACCTAGGGTATGAAAATTTGGTTTATCAACCGAGTTGATAATGTAAATTGACCACCATAACGAGATTAAAAAAGCTGATGTTTCGTTAGCCCTTTATCAAAATGAATCAGTCTTACGAAGGGCTAATGCTTGATATGTCAGCTTTTTTTAAAATCTCTTTGTGGGTGGTCAATTTACATTATCAACTCCATTGATAAACCAAATTTTTCGTGTTTCACTCCCCCACCGACACAGCACCACAGTTTCTTTAGAAACTAACCCCCTTTACCACCTAGAGTATGGTTTGTTGTCTAAAACAAGAAACAAGACAAACTGCAGGCAACTCTTTTAGCATCAACCATTAAGGACAACCTGATCTTTTGATCAAACATCCAACTGAGAATCTCACAACCTCACCAGCCAGTACACCACAGTCTCTACCATATCAGAAACAAATTCTGATCATAATAGTTATTTCTCACAATACTTTACCTGAAGGTGATTTTTCTTTTGACAGACAAAAGCTTCATCAGCAAACGAGTAATTAAAACCTTTGTCGGCATCCACTCTGAACTGAGGAGGAGGTCTAAATAAATGGTGAAGAAAACATTTGAAATCAGTGACAAAGTTACATGTACATATCATAAAAGTCATAAATATCACAAGAGAAAACTAAGAGTGACAATTAAAATTACTAAAAATACCGGTACTACTAGTCAATGAGTACACTACTGAATTGGAGAGACTAGACTACAGGTAATAACTTTGTTTGAAAGACTACAAGTTAAAAAGATAACATGATTTAATTTTAATTATAATCTGAGTGACTAGCTTGTAATCGAGTACATACATTATTTGGGAAGCATCGTCATACATGTTACACCATTCAACAGGTTTAAATGGAGACCATTTTAGGCACTGGTAGGAGTTTTCTGGATCTGGCATGGCTGGGATGGCGAGAGGATCAGGAGAGTCCATACTTTCTGAACTGCTACTGTCCAAACAGTAATCCTCTACAACAAGAAACACATTAACATATTAAATATGTTACACTAGAAGATCGGCCACTGCACGTGATACTGATCATACTCATGGTGTTCATTAGGCATCGGAGATCGGAGAATTCTCTGCCTACTACGCAGAATTCTCCTGCTAAATTCTGCTTGCGCCCTGAAAGAGCTTTGCCCTTTCATGATAATTCTCCTGTCACTTTACGCTATTCTCCTGCTACTACAACTCTTAATGAAAACCCTGATACTGTAAACATTACTGTACTGATCATAATTATGGCAAAAAATTCATTATAATTAACATTATGTGAAAACCACTGGTCTTGAACATACCCACAGCAAATTTCATGGTTCAACCTCTTCTTTAAGACATGACAGAACATTTACACTGCCAACTGTCAAAACAGTTTCTCTAGGGAAAATGGGACATGTTTTGGTACAAAATGATGAAGAAAACTCTTGATGACAAGGTGAAAAGAAGGAAGTGGACTGTTCTTCAGATTATTTTTAAAGAGAACTGACAAATTTAATTCTCATGAACCAATTATTACCTGATTCTGATTTCAAAGATCCAAGCCTGAGGGATGACAGGCCATTTGTTGTTAAAGTTTCACTGCACTCAGAGGACCTTTTCCTTTTCCGTTTAGGTTCAGAGGAGACGCTGTGAATAAAAACAGTCACTGGACATTGTCCACACACATTCCTGGAATATTTGACTTGGATTAACATTTAGATTCAAAATCAGATTTTGTGAATTGGATAATTTACTAACTGGGCTGAGTTGCTTGAAGCATGGTTAGCGCTAACCATTGGTTAAGATGTATTTAGACCTATAGGTTGTCATGGTATTTAACCCTGGTTAGCGCTAACCATGCTTCGAGCAACTGGGCCATGGTCATATTAACATTTGCTTCTTCCAGCCAATTGCATGTTTTGCTCATTTGTAAGTGAAAGCTGGGTGCCTGAGAAGGGGGGGGGGGGGGGGGAGGGGGGAGGGGGGGAGGTATAGCAACACAACAAAAACAAGAATTCATCCAAGAAAGTCGGACGATGATGGAGCCATCAGAGTACTGCAATTTTTATCCAAAGGAAAAAAATTACATGTAAAAGCAGTTTCAAAGAAAGTTGACACACTCCTGGTTAGAGGAAGTCATTTCAGACATCACTGTAAATTCTGGTTTTTCATGGATGATGTTTAAACCCAGCATGGATTAAATGGAGAGGGGGAAAATGAATGTGAACAGTTCATGCTCATCAAGCTGGCCAATGTTCACTTCAAAAAACCCTTAACCCATTGACTACTGAGCATTTTGCCAATAAACACCTTTTGAAGCTTGTTGAGCCATTTTCTGGCCAGATTCTAGCCAAAAAGAACTAAAACTGCCCAAACCTCTGTTTGCTGGTGGAGTTCATTGCACCCTTCTGTTCCTGATACTTAATATTAGCGAATATTAGCTTTCCAAGATCAGGTATGTGCAGAAAACAAAATTTCGAGTTTTGGGGTTGAAAAGTTTCACCGCCCCGTCTCCTTCTACCTTTCGCTTTCTCTCCTCCCCTTTTCTTTCACTTTTCTTGCCTCGCTTTCTTTTTCTCTTGCTGGGCATTTTTTCTGGGCTTCCTATCGGTGGGAAAAGATTTGTGAAAAACTTTTAGGATCATAGGATTAGGTGGAAGGAAGTCCAGGTGGGTCGTGGAACAAGATTTTCATTCCAATTTTCGGCTCAACGTCAATTTTGTTTTTTGCGTTTTCTCTGGCCTGTTTGACGGAATAGTACTCATTTGGGTATGGTTTGAAAGATCTCTTCCCCCTACACATGCTACATGTAAAAGTTGTCCATGAGCATTAAAACTGATGACATCACAAGTGGTACAAGGGACGTGGTTCTGCATGGCCAGTTTTGGCCAGCAAGGGTGCCAATGGGTTAAACGTCATGTGAGAATGCCCAAGCCTTTTTGAAACTGCTTGTACTACTTTGTTCAAGTACAGTAAGTAAGAGTATAGAAAATTTTATTATAAGTAGTACACTAATTAAAATCAATATTCAGGTTATATTGTCATGCCATACCCAAGTGAATGGGAAAGTAACTCTCTGGGATCATGATCGCACACTTCTCCCTGTTGCAGCTGTACCCCTGAAGAATGCAACAATGATGATAATCCATTGGGATGGGAACCTGTGGCCATGCTGCTATCAGGTTGAAATACTAAAAGATAAACAAATTCATGTCAAGAGAAAATTATTGCAGACAAACTTATTTTGGCCTGATACATATTTCCTCAACTGCTAATTAAGCTTCAAATGAATAAAGGATACAGTCGTCAACTACGGTCGCTACATTGACGACTGTATCGGCGCAATTTCGTCTAGCAAGGAGGAAATCAACCAATTTATAACCGCCGTTAATTCCTTTCATCCGGCTCTAAAATATACCTGGGAAATTTCGGAAACTTCCCTGGCCTTTCTCGATATCAAAGTTTTTATCAGCGGCAACGGCTTATGTACCAGTGTGCACTACAAACCCACCGATTCTCACAGTTATTTGTTGTATTCATCTTCACATCCATCTCATGTCAAAAACGCCATTCCCTATTCTCAATTTCTTAGACTTCGACGTCTATGTAGTGATGACTCTGATTTTTCCAACAAATCAGAGGAAATGTGCCATTTTTTCGAGAAACGTGGCTATCCTGATTCTGTAGTTCAATCGGGCCATCACCGCGCTCAGCAGATTGATCAACAGTCAGCACTACAGACGTCACAAAAGGAAAAGAATGACAGAATTCCATTCACCCTCACATTTCACCCGCATAATAACCCAGTTAAAGCCATCATTCTTAACAACTTTAAGATACTGCAAAATGATCCAGAAACTGCTAGAATCTTTTCGAAACCACCGCTGATTTCATTCAAACGCGACAAAAATGTAGGTAACTTTCTAGTTAAAAGCGCATTCAAAACAACTGAACAACCTGGCACTTTTAAATGCGCGCGCTCGCGATGCAAAACTTGTCCTTTCATTCAAAACACTGACAAAATATCGGGCCCTAAGCGATCTGTTAAGATCACTGATCGTTTCACGTGTACCTCCGCAAATGTTATCTATTGCATAACCTGCACATTATGCAAAAAGTTATACATTGGCGAAACAGGAAGACGACTAGGTGACCGATTCCGAGAACATCTTCGTGATGTTGAGAAAGATGACAAAGACGCATCCAAACCTGTCGCTCGGCATTTTAATCTCCCTAACCATTCTAAACAACACATGTCAATCTCCGGCCTTTCCCTACATCAAGGTACCACGGAAAGCCGTAAAAATCTCGAGCAAAAACTGATCTTTCAAATTGGCACTCTTAATCCCCACGGTATCAACGAGCGCTTTTCATTCAATTAATTTATTCCTGTTTTCACGTTACCATGTTACCACCAATAGCGTAGCTCCATTTTCTGTATATAACCATACACAACCCACAATTCCTCGATTCGCTCCGACGAAGGGCTAACGCTCGAAACGTCAGCTAATCGAATCCCTGTACGGTGGTCAATTTACATTATCAACTCCGTTGATAAACCAAATTTTCGTGCTAATTAAGCTTCACAATTATTTAATGTTTGAGTTTTTTTATGAAATCCTTGGCATGGCTTTGGCAATTCAATTTAAAACCACTTTTCTGAAGTGATGTCTATGATACTCAGTAAGGTACTGGTGGTTCTTACTAGAATTCAATGTCTGTGCATGAAATCCTAAGTATGATCATATCATTCTGATGAAAATGTATGAGCAATACTTTCCTATGGTCCTATTATTTCCTACACTAGACTGCTTGCAGTCGGTTTTTCTCTCGAATTTCTCTCTTGAACTCTCTTGCTCACTGGGAAAAAAAATTGGGTCGAGAAAGATTGGGACAAGACGGGCGGCACGCAAGAAAAAAACAGACTGTGGACTCTTCTGTTTTATCTGGGGATATCGGAGCTGTCAAGCTAATCTAATTGACTAATTAAATAAAACCACAATTTAAATTTAATTTCACTAGAGATCAAAGATTGTCAGTTAACTACACTTCATTTCCCTATAAAAGGGATTCCAATGGAACAACAAAACCAAACAAAAGTGCACTACGCGTCCCTACATCTTTTAAAGACAGACTGAGAACGTAACTGTCATAATGTTGTTATTCGCACGTGTATTATGATGAAATGAGGAGCAAAAACAATAAGCAATTTAACTTACCGCTGTGAATTCAGCATCTCACAAGTAAACTGAGTGTACAACAACAAAACGATAAAAGAAGTAAAATAAAAAAAAGAAAAACAACTCAACATGTTTCGACAGTGTGACATTTGTCGACCACGATAAGTCTCACATGGTTGTGAAATTTATTTGTAGTATCTTTGAGCAACTTCTGAAAATGCTTATCGAGGACCGGCTGCTTCGGGGGAACCGATGACCACAAAAAAAATTGGGAATGGAATCTTTCATCGAACAAAATAATCTACTTTCTCCATCTCAATATGGCTTTCGTAAAACACTTTCAGCTCAGCATACAATTCTAGATATTGTGAGCACCATACAGACAAACATGGACAAATGCTTGTTCTCGTGTGGAGTTTTTATTGACCTAAAGAAAGCTTTTGACACTGTAGATCATAAAATTCTACTGCATAAGCTGGATCACTAAGGTTTCCGTGGTGTCATCAATAAATGGTTTGCTTCTTATCTACAAAACCGAACACAAACAACTCAAATTGATTCGTATGTATCTACTAGAAAAGATACTACTTGTGGTGTACCGCAAGGCTCCGTCTTGGGTCCACTACTTTTCCTAATCTATATTTTAACGATATTCAAGAATCGTCTGAAAAGCTTAAGTTTTTCCTGTTTGCTGACAACACGAATATTCTATATGCTGACAAAAATCTTAGGTCACTGGAGTTAGTTGTAAACCAGGAACTATGCAAACTGTATGATTGGCTGGCAGCAAATAAATTGACTCTGAATATAAAAAAAACAAACTTCATCATATTTTCTCCTGCTCAAAGAAAACTTACCTACCAACCTAAAATTGTGATGTTTGATAACAAGCAAAATAAAAATGTAGCTTTAGAATGCAAGGAGTTCGTAAAATATCTAGGGATCCTAATTGATAATAATTTATCTTGGAAACACCATATTGATCATATATCAATTAAAATTAGCGGAACCATAGGTTTAATATCTAAACTACGACATTTTGTTCCAAAACACACTATTATAAATATCTATTGATCCCTTATTGCACCTTATTTAAGCTATGGTCTGATAGCTTGGGGCCAAGCATGTAAATCATATCTTGATAAGCTTCTCAAGCTGCAAAAAACGCGCACTCCGCTTTATTTATTTTTCTGACTACAATCAGCATGCAATTCCTCTCTTTTCCGATGCTGGCGTCTTACCTCTACAATTTTCTTATTATGAACTTACAGCTAACTTGATGTTTGACATTAGACACACAAATGCACCTAGAAATATTTGAGACCTGTTTCAAGACATTTCTAATATTCACTCTTATAATACCCGATCCTCTGCTTCAAACAGCTTTTACACACAAAGCTCTAGACTCTCTGTTCAACTAAACTCGTTTTCTAGAATTGGAACAGCAATTTGGAATGAGATGCCTCTTACATTAAGAAATCTTTCAAAATATGACTTTAAAAGAAAAATTAAAAGTCTAGAGCACTTTTCAATATTCTGACCTCGGAAGACTCTTATCTCGATATACGAAACATTATACAAAAGGTCAAGTTTTCTTAAAATTTTGTTGCGTTTTCAGAATAATAAGTATCGTCCTAATTGTATTGCAGATTTAGATCTATTAAGTATTTTTGTAAAAATAAGATATCTAATAGCTCTTTCCCTTCATATGGTACTAATTAACTCACAAACTTAATTTTATAATTTATACACTTGTACATTTATCTTCCTGATTCCTGTTAACTTGCCTACCTACATGACCCACCTAGACTAGCATCAGCTACCTGTGGGCATGTCGAATTTGTAAAAAAAAAAATACTAATTAGAAAAATAAAGAACTGAAGAACTGAAGAACTGACCACTCTATACTCTCCTCTGGCGATTAAACTTAAACAGTCTTCGTTGCAATCCAGTTTTACGGCTGGAATACCTAGATCCTCGAAGTCTTGGATTTGATCACTTGCAATGCTTGTCAATGGTGACACGATGATGACTGAACAAAATTTGGCCTCTGAATGAATGAATGATCTTTAATTAAGATTTCAACAACACCTTTACAAACACGACTGATCCGAAAATAGCACTGGCTAATCTAGGTGGATCAGTCATTTATATATAAGGAATTAAAAAAAAAAAAATAAATAAATAAATAAATAAATAAAAAAAGTCACTAAACTATTACAATATTACTATAAGATATGCAAATTTGATTACTACATTACGCATTTTTACTAGAGTAAATGACTGAATAATAACACTTTTGCCAAATCTTGTAGGTAAGATTGCCATTACGTCCTCTCCGTTGAGGAGGTCCACAACAGCTTTCCTTTGTTCATCTTTTAAGGAAGATATCTTTAACAGATTTAGCTTTTCTTCGATTTATAAAGCTTCGGTCGCCATTCTGACAAGTCGACTCTGTGACTATTTTTATCGCTCACTCCCACCGAATTACTAACCGCCTGCCAATCGCCTGTCAACAGCTCTGAATTGACCAATCGGCTACTCCGTTGCTGGTGCTGACGGAGAATTTGTTTTGTGCAGAAGAGTCTGCAGTCCGTCTTTTCTCGTCTCGCACCATCCCTTTCATATAAACCACGTTTTGCAAACGTGTGCGCGAGGATGAGAACTCGACAAATTTTAGAGAAAAGGTGGACTGCTAGCAGTCTATTCCTACACTTAGTTGCAAAACTGTTGCGACACTAGCACAAAAATGCACACATACAATGCAGGCATTACCCCTTCCATAAACCTCCCCTCCCCATTCACTGTTTTCTGCCTTGTGTTTTCCAGCTAGTCTGGATGCCAGGGCATTATTGTACAGAGAGGGAGTTTGGGGAGGGGAGAGGCAACAGCACACTGGAAGCAAATTATTCTATGTGCAAGTAACAGTGTCTCTACTGTTTTTACACTAACGAAATGTTGTAGGATTGTTGTTTTCCTACCCTGGTCTCCATGTGGTGAGTCAGGGCCATCTGAATCTGGCGGTGTAAGGGGTGAATTCTTCCTCCTGCGATGTCCTCCACAATTAGGAATGTCAACTGCACTGATGACACAATTGAAAAATTATATATATAAGGGCCTGTTCACATGGAGATGGTGGACCCCAGGAAGGTGAATTACCTCGCCCCGGTGGGGTTACCAATCTCTCCATACAATCTCTCCTTATTTCTCTATTGTGTTCACATGTGAAGTGGGGTACCCCACCAAGGTGGGTTGCCCGGTCAGCCAGGGCGAGTAACCCACTTAGCTGGGGTGAGTTTTCTCCATGTGAATGCTGGAGATGGGGTGGGGTGATGTTCATCCAGGCAATTGTCTCTGAATTCTTTGTTAATATACGTTCTTAGTGACCACGCAATAGCATTTTAAACCTCACCCGGGTGCCCCAGGATTGCATGTGAAGGCCAGCTTTTTTTGACCACAGTTAGGTGGGGTACCTCACCTTCCCGGGGTCCCCCACCGCCATGTGAACAGGCCCTAATATGAATATGTGAAATAACAGGTACAGGTAAAACTAACAGAAGAAGAAGAAGAAGAGAGAAAGACAACTGAAGTCATCTGTCACAACCTTGAACCCAGGCTCTCTCTTTTCCTCCCTTGTCGTCGAGAGAGAGACCCTGGTTGGACCACAGCATGTGACCAGTAAAAACAACAATACCGCAGGGAGGGTGGGTCATTAAAACCATTTTGTAACAGTCACAGTTTCTTGACTTTGCCACCCCTTGCTACCATCAAATATTTTTACCACCCAGATTTTGGGTGGTCATGTGATCAGGTCCAACCAGGGTCTCTCTCTAGACAACAAGGGAGGAATAGAGAGAGAGCCTGGGTTCGAGGTTGCATCGGTCAGTGCAATCTGTACATATATATTTACAGATTTTTTAGACCTGTCATTTAATTAGTACATCCTAATTATATATATCACAACTTCATTTGCTGTTAGTCTTGAGACTGGGTTTAAGAACTTAGACTCTAGATTAAACTGAAATGATTTCTTAATAACTCACGTGTTGTGTACAATGAAAGGCTGTGTGTCTGAGAGCTATCTAGTTAGAGAAGGGGAATGGGTTGGTCTCAACAATATAAATACATGTAGAAAGAGCTAGCTAACCTTAGCAACCAATGGACTTGTATACTCTGGATGGCTTAATAGGGGCCTTCAGATTTGAGTATGAGTATGAGATCAAGGGCGAGTACGACTTTCAAACTTCAAAACCACTGATGTCCACAGATCCCTCACTCTTCCTCATTGCTTAATAGCAGATAAGGAGATTATGGAAACAGGATTGAGGTATGAATTGATTATTTAAAGCAAGCAAAATAGATTTGAAAAGTTGTACTTGTACTCAAATCTAAACGTCCATATCATCTGGATGCTTGCTTTCAACAATTAACTTATTTTTGGGAGAGCTAAGTATACAGAGGGGTTCATATTCAGATTTGTAAGTTATTAAAGGGACTATGTCAGCTGGGGCACATGCGCAGTAGGGACCGGCAGGCACTAATTTGCATACCGCTCATCACAACAGTCTCAATCGCCCCTACGTGCCGACAACACTTTCATACAACGTGGAGAGAAGAATTTACGTGCCTGTTTTTTCGAAATCATGGAAATTGTCGTTGCTGTTGTCGAAAGCGAGTCTATTGTGGTGAGTCTAGCCTGTTTATTCGTGTTGTATGCTGTCTGACGTGAATACTGCTGTCATTTTCTCTTCAGATCGATTGCGGCAAACACTTTTGATGACAGTGACTTACTTTGTTTCCCTTTGGTTTTTAGACCGATCCTTGCATCTGCAAGAATACTTGTTCTCGAAAAACTACCTCAAAAACCGATGGTTTCCCCTGTAAAACTGCAAAGTGCATTGCACCAATTTATGTAATAGTGGCACGATAAACTGAATTAAAGTCATGTCAAAACAAACCGCTAAAGCTTGAATGTCTTATCAAATGCAAAGCATCGAAGATGTCCCGCGAACTTGGAATCAGTGGAATAACTGCGCTTTAATTTCGTCGATACCCAAGAAGAATAAATTAAACAATCCAGACAAATCCTCTGATTTCCACGTTCTCAAACTTTTGCGTCTGATGGCGTTGCTGTTGTAAATTCTCTTTTGTTCGCTGCCAGCACGACGACCGCCGCTAAAAGACATCACAATTCCACGAAAATAATTCTTCCAAAGCCAAATCTCAAAAAGATATTGCTACAAAGCCGTCTGTATTTCCTTAAGACTGATTGTGAGCAAAAACTTCCTCAATTTTTCTCAAGATTAACGCGATTCAAACAGATGAAATCGGCTACTAACCTTCGACAGCATTTGAAAAAGTTGGACTAACGTTTTCAAAAGTTTCCTGACCAACTTGCGCATGCGCATTGGATGACACAGTCCCTTTAAAAACTAATCATTTAAAAAAAGTGTTTTGATTATACAGCTGACACACTTACTGTCCAACAGAGACAGCCTGTCCATCTGAAGGAAATGTTAGGTTTCCTGTTAAAAAGGAGGCAATATTCTCTCAGTGGGTTATTCTTTATTTCACCAGCCACCAGCTTGCACCAGGTTAGTAATTAAGCACAGTCACTTAAATTAGTTCACCGACTAATATTGATTGTTTCAGTGCATTTGTTTTCAGAGTCTTAAACTAACTGTTTTTATCACATCAAATGTCTAGTCTACTTCAGGACGAAAGCCTACAGTGCAGGTCATAAGTATTTGTGATACTTGCGAAAACTAATCAAAGTCATTTGATACACCTATCCTTTAATGACAAGGCACCTTTTCTCTCACTTTCATCCAAAACAATGTTGAGACATTGAACTGTGCTCTCTATACACATACTGTATCTTGCTCTGTAACGCCATCTAAACTCAACGTTGTAAAGGAGTGCCAAGGGGGGGGGGGGGGGGGTGCATAAAAGGCAATCAATTCATGAAGTTTAAAACAATGCTTAATGTTACACAAACAATGTTTCCTCAGTACAATGGCTGTGATGGCATGATTTACCATTGCATCGTGCTCCTAAGCTAAAAGGGAATAACTGTTCATGATTGGCTATGTCATCTGCTCCAAATCCAAAGTTGAGTTGCCCTGAGCCATCAATGCCCCTAGAAAACAAGAACAAAGCACAGCTCAGCTGATCATGTATATAACTTATTTGGAGGAAAACTTTGCCTTACACAAAGAATGTCTGAGTACAGATATTTTATTCTACTTTATTCTTTAATTGTTTCACAATAATCGAGAGGCAAAGCAAATGCAATATACACTGAAAGACTCAAGCTAATTTGCTACAAAAACAAAATTAAAGGCAAGGTAAAAGAAATCACCTTTGTTCTCTTTATGAAATGGCTGTTCATCAGCACAAACAAGTAAAGAAATAACCACAAATCAACAAACCGTTGAAGTTAGAGAAGCATGCAGCGAAATAACTGACTTAAGAACTACACTTAACCTTCGAACACTTAATGAGTACAGAACTTTGATCAAATTACAGGGGATGAACTGTTGTGGGTCATATAACCAGAAAGTGAAGAAACATAGTGGTAATACCCATTCAAAGATTAAGCCTAAAGTACCATTTCAAATAAAACATTACAAAAAAACTTTGTTCCAATAATTTGTAAACTATCATTGTAACATATAATTATTTGCATTGACCCTGATTGGCAAGTTACAATCAGGGATTAAATTAAGCTTTTCCTGAATCATCAAAACAAAATTAGTAATCATCACTTAATTCTTTTCATTTTTTTGGCATTTCTTACATGTCACTGACTATCCAACTGTGTCAGAAATTTCAAAAAGTCAAAATTTGAAAAAAGTTTTGATGCAAATGTCCTTATAAACACAGCTGAGTATTTAGATTGAAATCTAATAATGCTTGTGGTTGAACAATATATAGTTAAGTTGTTCTTTGAAGTCACAAAAAAGGTAGAGGTGTAACTTTCAATTCATCAAACTATCAATAGCGACGCGTACTAATGACGTCACAAAATTGGAGCCCCCTGGGGTGACTTCTTTCAGAGCGTGAGTTGAAATTATGTCGTTCGCGAGCAGTTTTCGTCGCTCTTTAACCGTTCTGACCAAAGATGACAATGTTCCCTTCTCCAGATTTGTAAGAGAACCGGAAGAAAACACTGTGGGCCGTGTGGGGGAGTTAAAACGGTGGTTAAGTGCAGGAGTTTGAAATTGAGTGGGAATTACAATGAACTTGTGACCGACTGCATAAAGAGTGGACATCACAGCACACTAGATCCGAGTAATGACGGAACCTCCTGAGTTGGGATAACTGCGGAAGAATGGCATTTTACATGTCTCTACATGTTAACCTTACATAAATCAGCTGAATGAACGCAATGAAAATTTTGCGCACATGGGATTGTTTGATTTTCCTTTGTGGAGACAGATAAAAAGTCTCTCTCTTATCGAAAACTCACCTTTTTGACCAGTTTATGCATTTTCCGTTGCAGAAGAATCCTTACAAGTCCAATATTGCAAAGGGAAAATGTGGTCGAGAAAATTAAGCAAAACCTATTTGTGTGATCATGCAACGAAGTGTTTTGTAAGTTCAAGCTGGAATCCACCCGATATTATCGTAGCTGACTACTCATGATTTTGGGAACATTAAATTTCGTCAAATTTCGATCTTCAATCTTCAAAATCATGGTCTCAACCCTCGTTGACAACATATAGTTCGAAAATATAGCCTAAGTGCCTTTATTGATCTAAAACCATCTTTCCCGACGCGTTATTCTGTCGCGACCGTCACATCACAACTCCTCCACTCGCCTCGCAAGTCCTTTGCTATAGCCTGCAAACAAGTTCCGAGAGAGCTTGCTCGCAGGCTGCCTTCACTGGCGGCCGTTATAGATGTTACTAACACGTCAGTTGATATAGATTCGGCAAAATTCTTGTCGATTAGGTTTTCTATTTTTGCCAGTGGCTCCGGTATTGATTTTCTGGACCTTGCTCAGTTGGGGCAGAGACACGCACATTGTTTTTGTTGGTGTGAGATTTGCTCAGTGGATCGGAAAATACAGTAGCGGGAACCTTTACTCTGGGCCAGTGAAAGTAACAAACAGAAGCTTATGCTTCTGGCACATATGTATGTATTTCTGGAGATGTTTCTCTCTGTAAAGAATTCCTGTGAACAAGCTACAAGTCAATGCTTGCACTTCGCAACGTGTTGCGAAGGTTTTGGAAATGGAATTAAGACTTTTTCGCAGTTTCTTGTCGATCTGAGGGATTTCTGCATTTTTTTGGATACCTCTAGCCCGTCTTGCACTCACCCCAACAGCAGAGCTTGGTGCATTAACCATTTATTGTCCTTCTGGAAAGCAAATACCACGATTTTACCGATTCTTTCGTGTTTTTGTTCGTGGGGGCTAATGTGACAAAATCTATTTTTAGTAATAGTGCACATCGATATTTTACACAGTATCAGTGTATCATAACAGAAGTATTGATAACGATCACTGAAAATGTTTTGTCTCAGCAATCAGTAGATTTAATCCTCTGCAATAGTCCTTTTTCCTTCATCAACAATACAATGGTACCCCCAACATATTTTCTATTTCCAGTCAGTGTTAAAAATAGCTGTGAAACTTCCGTATGAACAATAGATCAAGTTCAATTAAACTTTTCCATCACATTTGCTTGATAGTAAGTTGCTCTGAATTGAACCTTATTTCATTGAGAGAAGTGGCAGGTAATTTATTGCTCTCAGAATAACAAAGCAGGCTCAGTCATTATTAAATCATGCAAAACAAAAATCATGACTCTGCAGCATTAAGAGTTTGGCAGAAGTACCACTAATATCCCTCTAGTATAATGTGCTGGTATGTTAACTACAGATTATAGTTTTACGTCAATAATAGTCCAAATGACATCATTCAATATTCACAGTTATTTTGGGTCAACAAAACAATATCAAAATCCACAAACGTTTCAGGTAGAGTTCATGATGTATCCAAACAATTCTTCAAGATCATTTATCCACAGTACTACAGTTTAAAATATTACTAGAAATAAGTTACAGCTCATTAGCCAGTGCCAAACATTGACCGTAAACTATTTTAAATCTCAGCATGGATTCATCTGTTGATCACCCAAAAAAATAACAACATTCTTTTATTGTTACCTGCGTAAGTGAAACCCTATATCATTACATCTAGAAGAGCGCTGAATGAAAACAATAATACAGTTTCTGCTTTTATAAACACAGGGAAGTTAACTAAACAAAAGTTTCCTTTCACTCAGAAGAAAGACTGACGAGATTAACGCTCGTTCATGGAAAAATTCGTTTTCCAAACTTTGCCCAGGCAAGTTCTCATTGTGTTTTGTTGTGGGATATCGTATCTTAAGACTGCGATATTTTTTAAGACTTTAGATCAGATTGAAGGTCGTAAAGGTGACAAGCATTTTCTGGTTGGGTGAACAAGACGATCGCAACAATCTTGGTGAACCAACTCAATCTTAAAGCAGGAAGTTGTAAGGAAGATTTAAAAGCATCAATAAAACATGACGAGAAGCTAAGTGGACGACGATAAAACACTCCAACTAAGTTATGTCTATGTGGTCTATTCGTGATTCAGGTGAAACCTTACACCTTTATAGTTCAAGATGAAAATAAACACACGAGTTGGAGCACTTGTTATCTCCGCAATTTTGAAGGCATTTCCGTTTCGTATGTCCAACACGCTACGTTTAATACTGGCGAGGGAAAGCGGGAAACAAATGCAGAAAACTCTCAGATTTAAATGCAGTCTCTTTCAAAACGCGTCCCTAAGAAGGCCTAGGACAAATATGAAGACAATCACTAAGGCAAAAGGAATCACGTTTATACATCTTCGCATAAAACAATAACCTTTGTAAACACACTGAACAAATTGCGAAGCTAATTATTAACTCGTTTATGTTTGTACAAACTTTCTTAGGTCAAAGTCTAGCAACAATACCATTGAAAAAGGCAACAACCACAAATTGCCGAAAAAAAAAAACGAAAAAAGATATGTTAAACTTTTCACGAAGATCGGGAAAATTAAAATTTTTAGACGGTGACTTGCACGAGCAAGTGCTTACGTACTATCGCTCTTGGAAGTCAAAGAACTCGATCGAAAGCATGCGAAAATGTTTACCTAGACGAAAAACTCCAACCAATAAGCTGTGTTTTTAAAATAGATGCCTCTTCAACTAGCAATTGAGAGCTAATTCCGCTTCTTCACCAGGTGTGAGAACCTTTCGCAATTGCTGGAACGCAGTGGAAAAGTAAGACTTGACCTTTTATGTACCGTAGATATTGGAATGAAGCCTCTGTGTTTTATGCTAATTGCAGTCGAAAACAAATTATAACAAACTCTCACCAGTTCGTTGTGAGACAAAAACACGATTAAACCTATTTCACCAAAATGTTTCGTGAAGTACTATTATAATAAAGGCAACCTACAGGGAATTTTTCCAACTCTATTCGAAATGAATTGATGCATTGTCACTCGAAACTTGAGACTAATTGTTGCTTAACCATTGTGACATAATAGTTGTGAGATCGCCAGAAAGGCGAATTCTCAACAGCTTCGCCTGGTAGCCCGTCAAAACAAAAACCTAATCTGAAGAAATGTTATTTTCTTATCTACCAGATCTTACGAGGCCCATTGAGTCCAACACGCGAACGGCATTAACTGAGTTTGCGAGAAAAACAAAAGAACCCCCTTCAGTTCGTTTCAGATTAATATTATATTATTATCATGGTTGTTCCTCTTCCGCATATAAATAGGTGAAACATGACATGCACGAATGAATTCTACCCTAACACTTTGAGCGGTTTTCACACAGTTCTGGTTTTAAACAAAACATCGTTTCACATCATACAAGCAATCTATAAATTTACCAGTAACGAAGTTAATTAGAAGTAAATTAACTTTTATAACACGCTCGATTTCTATTGTTATGTCGGCCACAAAATACGAGATGTCAAAGGGGCAAGCATGCCCGCACCAGCTAACTTTCGCGGTTACGAAGGATTGAGTTTCTCACCTGCCTGAATTTCGGAAGCGAGAAACTCTGACGCAATATGATTTCGCAAGAAAACAACGAGCTTACCCATCAGAGATGCCTACAACGTCAGGGCAAAGATAGTCGTCCAAATAACAGAAGTTCAAAACATCGTGATCCAGTTCTGCAAATGTAAAAGCAGTAAAAGAGTACGTCACGATTTTGCTTCGTTCAGTGACACTTCACACTACACTATAAAGTCTTCCGGTTACAGTAGCGCTTCGATCCTGCGTGAAATTCCCAACGTTTTGTCTTCCATACCAAGTGTAGAATGCAAATTAGGATCTTCCGAATGGTTCATAATTCCCTAAAGACTCGGTTCTTCTAATCCAAGGCCAGCATTGAGTTTACGGCGATGTAAAGACCTTCAAGACCCTCACATACAAGTGTCACTTCTGACAGAGGGAAGCGCGTAGCGCTTCAAAAAAGCCGCTGACAACTATACAGCACGTGAGCACTTCCTTGGTGGTTTGTCCCCGCTCAAATTTATACCCTTCTCGTGTTACCAAATCATTCAAATCCCAGAGTAAAAAAATTGTCTTGCCACTGTGAGAAAAAGATTTTGTTCCCCATGATACGATCGAGAAATTTCTGATAACAACCGCAAGGTTAAAAGACTTTTTTTTTTTAAACCGGACAAGCAAGATATCACCCGCCTGAAGATCAGGTCCTTGATACCGTTCTTGAGGGTATCATTAGTTTCATATAACTGATCACCAAAGGCATGAAATGACGAAACATTCTATAAAGACTGCTTTTCCGCTCGTAATACCCCCTGGGCACACTTGCGGGCGTTTTAATTATTTTTGGCTTTTTTGGACTGGTCAGCCAGCCCCATTGTCCGGAAAAGTTTTCGCGTCGCTTTATTGAATACCCCAGAAAAGCCTCTCGATTTCGCAAGCTCTTTGTTTTTCTTGGCTTGAAATATTTTTTGTTGTTATTGTAAAAAAAGGAAACATTATAGCTCTATAATGTTCTGATATTAATCCTAACAAATCCAAGGATAGTTTGGAATTACTAAGGGTTTACAATTAGCAAGGTTACGACCTTCATTTTTTAACGCTCACGTTTACTACATCTACATCATCCGGCTTCATGGCTGACACTGTAGTGAAGAGGATATCCCGCGGATCACATCAGTTTAAGGTGGGGGGGGGGGGGGGGAGGGTAAACTTGAATTTGTGTGAAATTTGAAGGAGTTTGAAGAAGGGATTTTAATGGAGTAAAAATGTTTTGAAACACTTCCAGTCAGTTGACACCCCACAAGAGCACTGCAGGTTAATGGGGAATTGTTTGGTGTCCGTCTACTAATTCCTAACTTCAAATTCCAATTTTAAACCTTAATTAAATCTTCCAAATTTCCCATTTCCCTCAATTTAACTCTTCCCAAATATACCCAAAAATCAACAAAAAAAATTCATAAAATATCCCACAACATAGCTTTGCGAGACGGGCAGAGGGATTTTTGATTGCTTGAAAGGCGAACGAGATATCAACGTGATATCTATGTTAAGCGGCTGAAAAAACGATGTTTAGGTTAACTCCGGCCTTAAGATTTCAGGACATTCAAGATCTAACTGCCTTCAAGCTTATAGATGTCAAGAAAATCACGAGTTTAATACGTCTGTTGAAATTAGAACCGAGAACAGCAAGAAGTGGAAGCCCCTCCCCTGTATAAAAGACAAATGACGCTTGCTCGCAGGTTACAATAATACTAAGGATGAAGGCCGGAGAAAGAACGTGATGACCATAAGAGGGTTATCATTGAATTTAATTAAGAGAATTGTACTCTAATGGTGGTCCTTACTTTTTAAACGTTGCAGGTTGGACCACTCATTTTTCATGCGGAAGGGGGGAGGGTGGGGGCTAGCGTATTTTCGTGACCCCGTGATCACTTCAGCAGGCTTCCTTTTAGTTTTTTTTTTTTTAATCTGGGTGTTTTTTACAATACAGATATCATTTCCATTTACTTTGCATTCAGATTTGTTATAGCTTAAGGTGTTATTCAGAATTTTATTAAGTCTTTTGACGATAAAATAGTCAAAAGGAAAGAGTTAATGAGCAAGACGCACGAATTCTCGCCCAGGAAGTTCAAGGAGAAGAGGAACAAGAAATGACAACCAACCCCAGGAGGAACAGTGAATCTAGCTGACAGTGAACGTGATCATTCCGTGGATGATGACGATATTAAATTCTCTCACATCGACGAGTGCAGAAACAACAACCTCGTTCCCAGGGTCCTCTCTCTTCCTCCCTCGAGAAAGTATCCTGGTTGCGGCTGGTCACGTGTCCATTTGTACAAATCAAATCCGCACCTTCAATCATTTTTTTGGAATCTACAAAAATCTGGCAGACACGTGACCAGCCGCAACCAGGGTACTTTCTCGAGGGAGGACCCTGGGAACCGGGTTGCAGAAGAGCGAGCTGTGCGAGTACTGAATTTTTTTCCATAAGCTCCACACCACTGTTGAACTGAAACTACAGATTTCTTTAATTTGATATGTACAAGCATACCACAGCTTTATACAATATATTTCTACAAACAATAGTCACGCTTATTTTATCCAACACAACCTCAAAAATATAACGTTTATAATCTCTAATCTATGAAGAAAGTGCCAATGCAGTCTCTACAGCGTGACTAAGCCTGGTTTCCTTGCGTGACGGGGGCTTGAGAGCCACCCAGCTAAAATTTATCTTTAGTTTTTTTAACACAATTTTCGAACACCAAAAACGTGCCACAAATTATCTGCAAACAAGGTCGTTATAAAACGAGCCACGAATTCCATTTAACTGTCCTGAGAAATATCATCAGTTCTGGTACAACAAAGATACCTTTCAAGAATTCGAATTTCTTTCTCCCCTCTGTTTATAAGTAATATTTTTCCTACGTCTATAATTATCCAATAGTCCACTACCTTACGGCATGCCTCAAGTGGCTCTAAGGCATCTTCAGATACCAAATTCCCATGTAACCTACTTAAGTCTGGTTTTCACTAGCGACGCAAGCACAAGCGCAAGCATAAGTAGCTTATGTCAAATGAAACCGAACACTACCCAAGCGAACGCAAGCATAAGCGCAAGCACAAGGAAAAGGGAAAATTTTGATCCTTGCGCTTGTGCTTATGCTTGCGTTAAACCCGTTTCACAGTGAAATAAGCGCTCTTGTGCTTGCGCTTATGCTTGCGCTTGTGCTTGCGTCGCTAGTGAAAACCAGGCTTTAGAGGACCTTGAACCTGCAAAAGTCCTTTTCTTTTCCGCACTTTGTTTGCTCTTGTTTTCTTTTCTGCGGAAAAAGGAACTTCCGAGATATAGCGAGTGATAACAGGTTAGAGGGTATCGAAACCTCGCCAGTGACAAAACGTGTTCTCAGTTGCATAGCATCCGGTGCAATCGTTCGTTGGGTTTCTCCTTACATTTGTTCAAAAGCAAGTCTGCGCGTATGCATTAAATCGTGCGAGTGTAAACACCTGGCGCCACAAAGAAGGACAAGTTGACGAATTCGCTGCAACGAACGCCAGGCTCCCAAAAATTTGTCCTCATAATTTAAATAATGCATTTTTTCTCTTGATTTCTCCATGCAGCTCAGCAAATCAACAGCACACTGCACGTGTCTCGCAGGTGACTGCAGATCACTGTCGTCTTTGTCGGCACGTGCAAATCGTCCACATGGTTTGCATTAGCTTTAGCCGCGGGCAGCTGGCTAGCTCAATAAAATAGGCGCCACTGCATGGGCAAAAGCCAAAATAAATTCCATACACAATCTAACTGTCCCAGCTCGAGGGTAAATCTTCACTTCAGTCGTCAAACTCGGAGTTTCAGCCAAACATGCCACTTGCATGACTTTCGTGTCCTTGGTAGGTTAGTTCAGAATGGGATGGCTGCAGCGTCAGTGTGTCCCCGATCCGCTTTAGCAGCTGTTTACGAATAAACTGCTTATCAGTTTCTTGAATTGTTCTTTATGCGCTCGAGTCTTTTCTTGATGTCTAATATACTATCTGGGTCCGCAGCTATGGAATCTGTGGTATCTGTTGACTGTGAAATGACTGAAGGCTGCAAGAAAACAGACAATTATTGTCGCTGTTAGTTTTCACGAAAAAAAACTTACAAGCGGGAAAAGGCTTTTTAGGTATCAACAAAAGAGATCTCTGAACTAAAAGAATCCCAAATATAAGCTAAATGTAATGACCCAACCAAAACGTGAACCAAATGCAAGCACGAGAAACATGTGCCAAATGCGGAAAAACACAAGAAAGAATGAAAAATAAATCTGTGCCAAGCGCGGGAAAAATGTGCCCGACGCCAGACGCGGGACGAGCAGTGAGCGTGCAAGCGCGGAAAACATGCAACCGGTGCTATGCCGCAAAACAAAACTCTTGTTGGATACTAAATTCCTTACAATATTCGTGTAAGAAGGTCCTTTGTCTTCTGCTGAGAGCGTTCGTTCGTCTGCGGATGGTTCAGCTCCATGTTCTGCTACCCTTTGATCCCCTGAGTCAGTTTTCTGAAAATGAAAATGAAAAATATTGAAGCAATTTGCTTTTTATCTTTTAACTTGATTAACCACCCTCGCCAAAATTTAACAAACACATTTCTACCACCTTTTTTAATAACACAATTTCCAGAACGTGAGAAACATTTTATTTGCGCCGAATATAAAAACTGGAATCAGTAATGAAAACCACAGATTTCAAGGACGGTCAGGTACCAAGCGCACTCTCGACATTGTTGCACCATGTTGTGACGATGTTGTGAAGGGGCCGGCCAAACCGGCCGACCGGTTAGCTCAGTGGTAGAGCACCGGACTGCCGTGCGGGAGGTCGCGGGTTCAAACCCCAGCCGGACCAACACTCAGGGTCTTTAAATAATTGACGAGAAAGTGCTGCCTTTGTAATAACATCTGCAAATGGTTAGACTTTCTAGTCTTCTCGAATAAGGACGTAAAAGAACCCACACACTGTTCGAAAAGAGTAGGGTACGTAGTTCCCGGTGTGGTGGTCTATCTCTCATCCTGATGGTTAAATGCTCGGAGATACTAGCTGCACAAGCTACTCTAAAATCCGAGGGTAAATAAAGTAATGTATGTATGTATGTATGTATGTATGTATGTATGTATGTATGTATGTATGTATGTATGTATGTATGTATGTATGTATGTATGTATGTATGTATGTATGTATGTATGTATGTATGTATGTATGTATGTATGTATGTATGTATGTATGTATGTATGTATGTATGTATGTATGTATGTATGTATGTATGTATGTATGTATGTATGTATGTATGTATGTATGTATGTATGTATGTATGTATGTATGTATGTATGTATGTATGTATGTATGTATGTATGTATGTATGTATGTATGTATGTATGTATGTATGTATGTATGTATGTATGTATGTATGTATGTATGTATGTATGTATGTATGTATGTATGTATGTATGTATGTATGTATGTATGTATGTATGTATGTATGTATGTATGTATGTATGTATGTATGTATGTATGTAACGCACGCAACATTTCAACCCAACATTATAGGGGTTGTCGATGTTTATGTGCCACAGGCTCCTGGCACGCTCGGACGTAAACGCCATATTGAATGAGTATGGATGACTTTGAGTTGTATCGATGAGTGGTAGGACTTTCAAAATATGTTCCAAAGGCAGGGACGCTCCTCCGACATGTCTATCAACGACGTGGTCTCGCTCTCCGTCCACTTCCTCGGTGTTTTCTTTTTACATTGTTCAATTTGCGTATTATTGTCCGCCATCTTTCTAAACGAAAACCCATAATACCGCTGGCGCTTTGAAATAGCAAATCGACCTAGCGCGCATGCCCTAGTGCAACGGTTGGCCAAACGATCACGAGTACAACATCATGCAACATCCAAAATGTTGCACGAAAAATTTGACCGTTTTCAAATTTGACCCAACACCATTGCAACATATCGCAACACGGTGGCCAAATGTGTGCAACATGTTGTGCCCAACAATGTTGCAAGATGTTGCGTTGAACTGTTGCGGGCGTTTGGCCGGGGCTTTAAACGTTATGCGTTCCCCAGGAGAGTAAACAAACCTTTGATCCCGTGTTGGCACTGTTATCAAGTCCAGCTCTCATTCTCAACACCTTCAGTCTGTCTCTGTAAGCATCTGCGTCATCTGGGAATCACAATAAAGTAACTCTGATTGGTTAAGGGGGGACTAACTTAACTACAAAGTTGCTATGGAAAGTTCCCAACCCTCATATCTTGGAAACCCTAACTTGAACAGACAAGCTGTCTGGCTATGTTTTTACAATCAAAAAGGTTTACAAGATTTTCGAATCACAACCATATTTGGTAAGTCACGTGACCAGAATAGAAAAAGGCCTAAAACTCGAGTGGCGTACACTTCTGGATACCGAAAATGGTGCCAATGGTTAACGGTCGCCAAGGTGCAAAACTCTACGTATCGATTTTTGGAAATTCGCGTTTTTGTGAGATTTATGACGTCATAAGCACGCAAATTCATACCATCTCGTCATTATCATTGCAGTTATGTACGTTAACAACAATTGCTTACGTAGGCTTGTAAAGAAGGCTGGAATATCTCCGATTGGCAAAAAAAATCGGAACTTCATAATATTTTCTCCAAGTTTTAGGGATTTTTCTCTCTAATGCGCGGTTGGGGCCTGGGGCAAGATACACATGCGCAATAGCAATTTATAAATTTTACATGTTCACCTCTTCGCACGTCTCGCCAATATAGTGGCAAAAACACCGAAAAACCGTGTTTTACAAATGCAATCCGTAAAAATTCCTAGGCAACAACGCTAAGTCTGTAGTTAAGTTAGCCCCCCTAAACTCGGAGGTGATTAGCAAGTAGTATTCACCTCCGAGCATCTGACCGCTTGTCGGTATATCGTCACACATAAAGTAATGTTTTGTCCGCTAATTATTCGGCTTGTGTGGTATATACTAAAACAATTATTCACCTCAGTGTCGGTGAAAGTGGTGGACATTTACCTCGCCGCTTCGCGGCTCGGTAAATATGAATAATTGTTAATTATTATTGTGAAGCCTGCCGTTCTTTCTTGTGTGGGCTTCCTAAAAGATTCCTTTGCTTTCTAAATGCACCTATCCATTTACGCCAAACCGGGATGTCGGTAGAAATAGAACGAGTGGTGACTTGTCGAAGCATCAGATTAGTTTGTAGGTTTATTTTACCTGTGTCTTCATCTGCTGTTGATGAACTAACTGATGCAGTCGATAACCCAGACTTGGGTGCACTCACTAAAACACAAACAAGTCAGAATTAAAGATCTAAAAATAATGTAGTTGTCTCTTGCTCTTTCAATCTTCACTGTGGATATCAACAACCACCACCAACCAACCAACCAACCATTCAGGTTTTTTCTTTTCGGTTTTAAATTAATTGATTACTCCTTTGTTTTAGAATCATTTTCAAACGGCATAGGGAAGGGAGGGCGGAGCGCAGGATAATCCATGAACAATCCAAAACGCCGAACCAGCAACCCCGAACAGGGTTCGTACCCTTTTTCAGACTAAAAATTCAAGAACTTTTTCAAGGACTTTCAAGGACACATTTTCCATTTTTTAAGGACTCCATGCACTGCAAAATTTTCTCCACATGAAAACTGACTCACAATCCTATACTGTCAGCAAACATCAAATAAAAAAAAATTGCTTGTACCTTCACATGGCTTATAGGAGTAATGAGACATTATCACTTTCAATGCCCATAAAATTTCTGCCTTCAACGTCTCATCATGAGTGACAATTCTTTCCATCACCAATGAACTCGCAGTGATGGACTGCGTGGAACTATTGTGTTCGCTACTGTCAGATGTAGCAGATTTCAAAACTACTTTGGCATTATCACTTGCAGTTGCTGGTTGTTGAGAAGAAATGCCAAAAAACCGGAAACACTTGCTAATGACGTTTTCTATGATGTCAGTTTTTGATGTATTTTTCCTTTCACGTGACTCGTGAGCGCCTACTTTTCCATGCTCGAAATGTCAACATCCTTCATGCTGCATCGTGCCTTGTGCTTGTCACCCTTGATTTTTCCTAGCCACTCTTTATACAGCGGTTTCTGAAGCCAAAAGTCGCTGAAACACACTTGCCCATTGTGGTAAATCTATTACCCGTTCAACAGTCCGACCAGGGAAACCCACGCAAACAAGGATTAGGAACCACTCGAACCGCATGCCTTTCGCAGAAAGAGTGAATAGTACAAAATATTTCATTGGCTCTTACCATTGCAGATATTGAACCAATCAGCGTAGTTATTATAGCCAAGACTGATAAGAATAATGAATGGTTGTACGCGGGGCACATGATGGAGGTTCTGAGAGGTGTAATGATCATTTCTGTTTTTGTTTTTACTATTGTGTGTTGCTTCTGTTCTGCCAGTAGCATATACTTTCATCTTAGGCACTCGAGAATCTAGGTTTCAAGAAATTAGCTACAAATTTGAACGACTTTCCAGTACTGACTGCAATTTTCAAGGACTTTTAAGGCCTTGAATTTTTATTTTGAAATTCAAGGACTTTCAAGGACTTTCAAGGCGCGTGCGAACCCTGCCCGAATAACCACCCCTCCCCCCAAAAAATAAGATCTTGGAGTCCAGTGAAGCGTGGAGTGACTTGCAATGATGCTGAACAGTTAAACAAAAGGTTTTCAATTTAAAGTTTCCTTGAAAACGAGACAAAAGAAATCATTAAATGTATGTAAACTCCTGATGAATACCTGTTATTTTCTTCCCTTTTCTTTCCATGTCGATATTTTTGAGACCTCTCTCAATGTAACTCTGAAAAAACTCGGAAGTTCGCTTCAAAAACGGATCAATGTCCGCATCTGGGTACTTCTGTTTGAAATCATAAAGCTCAGCTAAACCCTGGAAAATATAGAAACGAAAGACAACACAGTTATTTCCACCTACGAGGGCTAGAAAAAAATGAACAGACAAACTAAACCAATTATCGTATTTGCTTGGCTATCGCTATTTTCCAAAGTGTGTAAAATGCCTATCTGTGAATTAAGTCGCATCACTGGAGCAGCGAGAGCTGGATATATTCACGAACTACACGCAGTGTGATAAACATGTGGTGAATGACATTAGGAGACACCCCGTTCATTTTTCAACCAATCAGAAGGCAAAACCACTCACGTACGTTTTCCCGCTCTTGGCACTGTATATGTTTTCCCGCGCTTGGCACCGGGGGCAAGTTTCTCCTTCGAGTTCTAATTGGCTCACTGCGTTTGTCGCGATTGGTTTTAAAAGTAGTTTTATGATACTCCTTATTACCTTATATGGGAATGTTTTAGCAAAAACTCACACGTCAATATTTTGCGGCTACTCACCTCTCGCGTGTTTTCCTTGGAGCCAATCTTAGCAAATATCTCAGCCAACTTGTCATTTATCTTTTCTCTCTTTGTGCCCTGCAGTAGGAAAAAAACAACAAAACATGACAGTAACGAGTTGGCAAAACTCCGGACCCGAGTGAGCGGCGGAAATCGAGCCTAGTATTACTCAAACCATTCCGACTCCCAGTTTCAATCATTAAATGGGTACTGTCACGGCAATTCATCTTGTAAGTTTTGTTCAAATTATGTAGTACTTTTTCTTTCTTTCAAGAATGGTCCGTGTAACCTGTAACCTGGCATCTCCTATAAGCTATAAATTTCAGTGGCGGGGATAGTGTGGCAGCCCTATTGTTTTAGGACTACCTGGGTCCATTGTTTGTGTTGTTTGTTCTTTTGTTTCACCTGAAGGGTGGTCACCAACCAGGTGACACCTTGTAAGAGCTGCGAGGTGACCCCGTGTAACACGAAGAGGTAGATTTTAAAATATTTTTGGACGAAAAAGAAGCCAGTATTATTTCGTGGCGATTTTTCCTAGACACAATGAAAAAAAACTTGAAAAAGTTAACCTGACTTTTTTCAAGTTGCAACCCATTTCCTCCTCATCATCCGGGGCCTTAGACACCCACAGGTGGTTTCATTGCACATAAGCACCACGTAGGAAAACTGCTACGTTTTTAAAACGTTCCACTGTTGCAAACACATGATTGGGTTCCGATCCAAAGTAAGCGACAGTGTCCCTTCTAACTTACATCAACTCCCACCAAGAGGTCTGGTACAGAGCCAGCCGACTTATGAGGCGTGGTCGCATCACCACCGTTCACTTCATTTCCTTGGCGGTTTCCAGTTTTCAGGATTTTCTTGAGATACGCGGCCACTTCACTGCTGTCCGGGTCGTCTATTAAACCAAGGCAGCCTAAGATCTACAAACAAAACCACACACAATTTGGCCAGTGTCGTTATACTATGGCAATTTTCACACAGATAAAATAACCCAACCTATTCGGCTATAGCATTGTCAAAAACATGGCAAAAGTACCGAAAGTGACTAAACTTTTCTGACTTTATAATTTTAGAACAAATGAGAAAGTTTCCAAACTTCTGCCAACCGTCACTTTTATTTGCCAGATCTTATGCGTGCAAAGTTTATAGTTGCAAAGTTTGCTATGCATTGTGGACAGTGTATCCCAAACATATTCCCTTTGGGTACCTCTTTTTTTCCAGAGGGAAGGGGGAACTTGCTTGATCATTCGGGAACGAAAGAAAGCCCTGCATATTACGAAAACGTTTCCATAAATATGACCAGTGCTTCAGCTTTAGACAAGGTGTATTTTTCACTCACTTCCTGTTTTTTGAGCTTTCCTAGCGTGTACAGCACGGTTTTAATAGTCCTTAGCGGAGTATCATCTGCTCGGTTTTTCCACATCTGATGAGGGTGTGTCAACAGAAACGTGTGTATGTCCAGGAGAATCTGGTCCACTTTCACTTCTGAAATGGTTTTCGGCAAATTGCGAACAACCTTCCAAAGACACTGCGGACAAGAAGCGTTGAAAAACAAGTGAAAGATGGGTTTGCAGATATGAATAAAATGAAGCTTATAGTCTTGCTAGATTTGGTTTGATCTTTGTTAGTAAGCTTCAGTAAACTTGCAGGTTTAACAACTTTTATCAACCAGCAATGATATATCAGGCATTGATACAATCATTAAGCCTGACAAACCCACAAAACACGTGCTACAGGTGCTAGCACAGAGCGTATACCTCCAATCAGAAAGAAGCGTTGGCGTGAACGTTTCGCATGGCTGCCAAAGATCTAAGGCGGCAGCTTTCATAGCATCTTTCCGGGACAATTTATGCTTATTCGTTTTCCAGTTTTTTTTTTCGGTTGTGATTGATTTAGAAATTGATTGATTGATTGATTGACTGATCGATCGATCGATTGACTGATTGATTGATTGGTTGATTGATTGACTGATTGATTGATTCATTGTTTGGTTGATTGATTGATTGATTGATTGATTGATTGATTGATTGATTGATTGACTGATCGATCGATTGACTGATTGATTGATTGATTGACTGATTGATTGATTCATTGCTTGGTTGATTGATTGATGGTGTTATTGAGATAAGAGCAAATTAAAAATTCCACTGAAGCATCGTGCAAAAGTTAAGATCAAGGGAAGGGTTGAGTTGTAAAGAATAAAGATAAATAATAACCTTCATAACAAGGTCAAGAAACTTGGGTGAACTGAGCGAGGTGCCGGCACTTTCTTGAAGCAGCTTGAGGCAGTCTTGAAGCAGTTTAATCAGGGATCTGAAAGTAAAGGAAAATTTCAGTGAGTAAGAATATTTCCATGGAGTTAAAATCAAAACTATTAAGGATAATTTTACGGCGCCATTTTCCAATTCTTGCCAAATTGAAAAATTGAAAATATCGATGACTTGTAACGTTATGCACAGAAATTCATGGAGCTAAATCTAAATATTAAGAATACTTTCACAGTGCCATTTTTCATTTTTTTCCAAATTCAGATTTATGGTGATCCCTACGATTCGTAACGTTATACACAGAAATCTGCACTCACCCTAAGACAAACGTCTGATCAGACATCTCCACCACCTTCACCATCAGGATGTTAATCGCACGCAGTATCTGAGGCCCATCCTCTAAGGCCGCCAGACGATCGTCTGATAGCACTGTTATCAAGACTTGCATGAGCTGCTTCAGAGAGCTGCGAGAAACCGATCGCGCCAGAGGAGCACTGGAAAACACAGCCAGCATGGTGTCCGTCAAACAGTTGATCAGCCGCAGCACTGTGGCTTCAGGCTGTTGATTAGACTCCACATTGGGAATGTGCGTCGTCAGGATCATGTTTAGCTGCAGAGAAGCCGCGTTCAGAAACTGCAACAAAACTGGCGTCAGTTAGAAAAGCAGCTTGTGTGTCATTTCACTGATCAAATAACTCACTTTGGACTGAAAAGACTGGGACCGAGTGGCCGCGCAAGCGATTGTGGGATTGTTTGGGGTAAGGCGTATTGCGAAGAAACAACCCCCACCCCCCAACAAAAAACAAACCCACAATCCCTCACGCGGCATTGTCGATCCCAGTCTTTTCAAATGTGCATGAGCTATTGTCACCTAGATATCGCATATACTAGCCCGTTGTCTCTGGTCTGTGAACATGCTCTCCCTTTGGCGTCTGGCACGCGATTCATTTTGCCGAATTCATCATTGCAACTCTCTGCCATACAAATTCCACGAAAAACAGCGCTCGCGAGAAATAACCAATAAGAGAGCTTGCTCGCAGGCTGTGCTGTGCCTTATCACGCGCGCTTTGGTTGCAAATGTAATTTACTTCCGAAAGGTCTGCGACTGGGCACGATCGGCTTATCCTATCATGAACAAGAGTTATCCCTTGAAAGTTTCATACAGAAGAAATCCTGGAAATAACCAGCCCACTATTATGGACTCCGTTTTGGCTTATAATGGAAATCCATTGAAGATCTCAAAAGTATGATAGCATAGCTTGCAGTTATGTTCTCAAAGAGCCTTTTACACAACACGATCTAGAGATTAGCTTACTTTTTTATTTACATCTCACCTGGTCAATATGTTTACTGACTTCCTTGTGATTCTTATTTCTTATCACTCTTTCGAACTGCACCAGGGCCTGGGTACTGGCAGTGACGTCACTGCTGGCTATCTGAGAGATGACGTAATTGAAGGCAGCCGTTGGATTGGTCCTGCTGAACACGCCCATGTGAGGAGAAGATGGGGTCCTACCACAAACAGTAACAACAAGAACTATTAATATAGCAACAAAACAAACCCAGGAAATAGGGTGCGCAATAAGTTTTTAAGCCACGTTTGAAAGGGTATTTTGTTCCTGTTCAAAAATTACATGCCAATCAACTTTTCTATGCCGTTTCTATCAACAGGTTTAAGTTTCAGAGCCTTAAGGCCGACACACACGAAGGGTTTTGCTCCCGGAGCATGCTCCAGGGGCACCTGGAGCTAAGCTCCTTCGTGTGCACCAATGATTTCAGACTGAGGAATAATGCATCCTCGGGAGCAGAATTCCCCCCCGAAAAATGCTGCATGATATTAAACTGGTTAAATATTTGGGAGCAAGACCTGGGGGGATTTGAACAAACTTGAAAATGCTCCTTCCTGTGTACCTGTCGTGCAAATTGTCCCTGGAGCATGTTCCGGGACCAAAACCCTTCGTGTGCACCGGCCTTTATACTTGAAAGTGACCTGAACTTGACCTGGACCTACTGATGACCCCGTAGTGCTCTGCGACTTGCCAGAGCAATTGCATTGGTTTTGTTTTACGACACTGAATTGAAACTGCTGTGTAAAACTAACTTACTTAATGTAAGGTTTGTGAACAGACGCGCTGATCAAGTCATCCAAACACTGAATTGAAACTGCTGTGTAAAACTAACTTACTTGGTGTAAGGTTTGTGAACAGGAGCGCTGATCAAGTCTTCCAAAGCTTCATTGGTTTCCAGCTGAGGCACTGACACATCACCATGATGATCGTCTCCTTCTATACCGTCAATATCCAAACTAAACTCACGCCGGATGTTCTCCTGTCTAGGTGCTGGCGCTGTCGCAAGTCTAAACACAAAGAGCAGGAATAAGTTGTTTAAAGAATGATTAATCTAATTCGGGCTTGGTGTGGACTTTCATCTCTGAATATGAGAGCACGTTAGACTCAAGCTTACAAAAGCTAACAAGTGTCTTCACATTCTCAGAACTCTACGAAAGGAACTCTTTAGCCAGAAGGAAATAGATCACTTGTTTAAAACCCTAGTTCTTCCCATTTTCACATATGGTCTCGCTGTGTATGGCGCTTCTGATTCTGATTTAAATGTTATACAGCGTTTTTTAGATAGGTGCCATAAGCGTCATTTTACCTCTCAAACAGTCAGCATTTTTAATCTTTTAGAACAGCAAGATAAATACGCTTTCAAAAGAGCTATTAATAATCATATGCTAGGTGCGATCATTCCCAAAGAAAAAGAATTAGTATATAATTTGCGCAGGAGAAGGTGTCACCTTCCTCAGATAAAAACGGAGAGACACAAGAAAACTTTTGTAAATAGACTTATTTTTAAATATAATTTAGTATAGTATTATTCCATCTTATATTATTGTATTTTATTGTGTATCTTTTAATACCTTTTCACTGTAACTTAGGATATGTATTTTTATCCTTTGATTGAATAAAGACTATTATTATTATTTATTATTATGTGAATGATCATCGCAGTTATGAACACTACTTAAGCAGGAGTGAAAATAAAGTCTGAAAAAACTTCAGGCTTGTACGGGGGCGCTACTGCCGCTTAAGTAGTGTTCATAACTGCGATGATCATTCACATGTTCATTCTTTAATCTGCAGTTCAAATACATGATTTTCGTGTATTCATTCTCACTTTTATCTCTGTTTTATCATCACCAAGTTGCTAGGGATGCTAATACATAGCTAATATAAAGACACTCAACAGAACATGCTATTTTGGATATTGTTAACGAAATACAGTCAAATATGGATAAAGGTCTTATCTCCTGTGGCGTTTTCATAGACCTCCAAAAGGCTTTTGATACCGTTGACCATACTATCTTACTTCAAAAACTGGATTTTTATGGATTTAGAGGTATAATAATTAATTGGTTCTCTTCTTATTTGGGAGAAAGGACGCAAGTTACAGCTGTTGACTCTCTAACTTCTGATATATCAAATATTGTGTGTGGAGTTCCCCAGGGTTCCGTATTAGGTCCTCTGTTGTTCCTTTTATATGTTAATGATATCTACTCTTCGTCACTAAAATTTAAATTCTATCTTTTTGCTGACGATACTAACATACTATTTTCCCATAAAAATCTTAAATGCTTAGAGAAAATAATGAATGATGAACTCAGTAAGGTATGTAAATGGTTAATATCTAACAAATTAAGTCTTAATATAAAAAAATCAAATTTCATTATCTTCCGTCCCTATCAGAAGAAACTCGCCTACACACCTAAAATTAATATTTTTGATAACCAAACAAACAAGTTCGTGCCATTAGAATGCAAAGATTACGTTAAGTACTTAGGTGTTCTAATTGACTATAGACTTTCTTGGAACAATCAAATTGATGCGATTCTATTAAAAATCAGTAAAACAATTGGATTATTATCAAAATTGCGGCATTCTGTACCTTCCCGCACACTCATTTCTATATATCACTCTTTAGTTGCACCCTATCTTCGCTATGGCTTGATTGCGTGGGGCCAAGCTAGCAAGTCCCAGTTAAACAAACTTCTCGTTCTTCAAAAACGTGCCCTTAGATTCATATACTTCGCTAACTTTCGAGATCATGCAATTCCGTTGTTTCTCGATGCAAATATTTTACCACTTAATTTTCTTTATTATCAACTGCTTTCAGAAACGATGCATGATGTAAGTAATCATCTTGTACCCTCTAATATTCAAGACTTGTTCCTTCCCACTTCTCGAGTTCATTCATACAATACTAGGTCCTCAACGTCCGATAATTTTTATATAAAAAAATCAAATCTAGAAATTCAAAAATATGCTTTTTCGAGAATTGGCGCGAAATTGTGGAATGAGATACCAACTAATCTTCGTAATCTACCTAAACATCAATTTAAGAAGAAAATTCGATCATTGTTATTTGAAGTTTTAGAGTCCGATGACTCATATTACGACCTAGACGGAATTATATGCAAGGTGAAGAAAAGTACTTCATAACCTTACGCCGTATCGTAACGCTTGTAGATGAAAACGCAATAGTGCCAACGTTGGCAGCGCATTCCTTTGCTTTCATTTGTTACTTAAATCAGCTTCTTGTTCAACTTTTCTTCTCTCTTTTTTTTTTTAACATTATTCTTTTTTATCTCAACTTTATATTCCTACCGATATAATTTTCTTTTTAAGCAGTCTTTGATTTTTCCTTATTTTCGGGCCCGCCTAGATTAGCTACGCTACCTGCGGGTCTGATAATCTGTAACGTATTCTAAATTTTCAATAAAAATCAATCAATCAATCAATCAATCAATGCTAGTACATGGAGATTTTGCCTTGAGCTTCAAATTGGCTTTAAACAATATTCAACGTGCGATGTCGAAACCTTGGTGAAATGGTGATATCAACAATAATATTGCTGAGCACCATTTACTGACAAACCACACAATCGACTGGGACTTTGCTAAATGAATTAGTTACTGTACTAACTACCACCAACGGATCGCACTGGAAAGTTGGTTTACTAACTTAGAACAGACACCACTAAACCGTTGCCAACAGCTTCCCGCGCCTTACAAATGACTTATTGGCGATATCAACAACAGACAAACAATAGACAAACCGACTAATTTCACTAACAATACACCTACGAACATTTGACTAAAAAAAGACGGATCGAAACGCACCAGTCACGGTTTACAGTCTTCACAGCCAATAACATCACGGCTTAACTGACAGACAGACTCAGGCTGATTTACATGAATGGTCTTTTCCTTAAAGAAGATTTCCACCAGCCAACAGGCTGAGTTGCTCTTATAAAAAAGTATTCAATCAATGATTAGTGGGGATGGGGAAATCACCTTGCCATCTGTGGCTTGGCAGATCTTTTATCGTCCTTTTTCTTTGCGCCATTGACAGACGAGTCACTGCCTCGAGTAGCAGCGCTACTCTTTGTTGCTGCATTTTCAGCTGGAGCGGTGTTGGGGCGATTCTTGGCTGATCGTTTGATGCGTTCCTCCAGATAAGCGAGGTCCTTGTCTGAAAGCTGTGAAAAACAACAACAACAAGTCTTGTGCTTGGCAACATTGGCCTTCAAGTCAGATTGACTGTAATCCTTGTCTACCGTACGATTAATCTCTTATTCCTATCTGGCATAGGAGACCGCATGCCCCAAAGGGGCGTGAAAATTGCCTCTTCCGAGGTGTCTACAGTTTGTTGTTTACCACGATTTTAACAGTTTTCAGAACTTTTCAGACTGTGAAAAAATCTTAGGGCGTGACAATTCAAATGAATTCTATTTGACAGCACTCGGTATTGCCCTCAGTGATATGGGCCTGTTCACCTGCGAACAGTACTTGTAGCAGTTTTTTTCCCCCACGAGATAATAAGCTTCAACCACAGCATTCAACGCAGCATTTCTGACGCCATTATCTTTGTCACCGATCTGCGCCGCGATGGCAGCCACTGCCTTGGGAGGGGTGGGCTGGCACACATTCATGCCAAACACTTGGATCAGGGAACCCAGCTCTTCCAGGCATTCTAAAACAAACACAAACAAATTGTGAGGCGATTGGATGGTTGCTTCTTTAAACATAACTCAAAACGAAACTTGAGAGAGACTGCGTTTAAAGAGAGAAAAAAGACGGCTTTAAAAAGCAAACAAAATGGACAAAAAATAAGGCAAAGACTAGCCTGTGAGCAAGGTCTCTCCGCTTGCTACCCTCGCCACTCGCGCGACTCGTGTCCGAAATTAATCTCGCGTGAAAACCCAATAGAGAGCTTGCTTGCAGGCTAGGCAAAGACAACACCGGAAAGTCGACTTTTGGACCTGTTAATTTGAATTGTTTTCAAGCCTTCCACTAATGAAATAAAAAGAAACTGAAAAAAGGAAGAACGCAACCCATTTGTTGATTTTGAATTTTGTAGTTCCTACATCATTGATAGATGCAGTAAAATGAATCGCAAAGGCAACACCGGACGGGTTTCTTGGTTTCAACTGACAGAACGAATGAGCGCACGTAGACATGTTGGGCGTTCATAAAGAATAGCAGAGTCAGAGTTGCTGTAAAATGGTTTATTCTAGCACAATTTCTTTGCCGCAACACAAAGTTTCAAACAGCTAAATTGTCTTGAGTCTCTTCAACCTAGCTTTACGTACCACCCACCCATTCTTGTCTTGGAATTCTTGGAAGTCATTCCTTCCGAGACATAATTAAACAGCTTGCTGGCAGGATAGATCTTTGTCAGCAGTTTGAACAGATTACGGATCATCTTTCTCACCACGTCCTTTGGATCGCCAACCTTTTTGAAAAAACAAACAAACAAAAAAACAACGACGTTCAGAGTTGGAAGACAAGGTAACGAAACGGACACAGGGTGCGTCATATTAAAATTTAACTAAGTATGAACATTGTGAGGGCTGTGTGAATCGAGTTCTTCCGTCACTGTGTTGTTTCCATACGCAAGACAATTAATAATTTTGTGAAGCTCATTAAAACAGATGGTTCGTTTAAGGTGAAATGGAGTGGAATTTTAAGGAGCGAGCCTACAATACCGCCCCCTACCCCCTACCCCCTCTGTAACCAGTCCTACTGGGCCCAGTTGCTCGAAGCATGGTTAGCTTCGAGCAACTCAGCCCTGAAGGGTAACATCTACAGGTTCCTCTTCTTCACACATGACACCAAGTAAAGCTTCACTCAGCCCATATAGCCCATATAGTTTTACCTTTTGAACGAGGTACGGAATGAAACTGGAAGCTTCAAATTCCAGCATCTGATAATCCGCCTGGGCTAACATTACAAAAATGGAGTCCATCAACTCCAGACATTTGATCAGCA
>JAEMWC010000069.1:1375000-1395000 GCA_016490735.1 Pachyseris speciosa
CAGGGCGGCGATTCCAGCTGCACGGACAGTATTCTACGACGGCAGAAATAGCAAATTCAGAAAACAACAGGTTTTACAAAGCCTTGACGTTCACAACTCTAGTCTGCTCTAGTATCAAACTCTTCAGCCGAGAAAACAACCATGGGACACTTATTTCAAGGTACATACGCGAGGGGAGGGGGGAGAGACTAATATTATTAGAGCTTTTAATTATTCACGGAGGCACTTAAAATCAATTTTTTTCAATGGAGTGTTGGAAAACCAAAGCAATTACTCTAGCCAATCAGAATAGACGTAGGCAGCGCAATGCACCAATCAGCGTTAATCGCGGGAGAATCCACATGAGCAAGTCGATATGGTTTGGGTTTTGCTTCCCAATGGCTGAAAAGTGGCGCGAGTTTTGCCGACCAATCACAGTTCATAGCATTGCAGAACCAAAACAGGCGCATGCTGTTTTCAGCCAGGGAGAAGCACTCTCTTCCTTACCTTGGCATCCGCTAATGTGCTGAATATCCCGGCACCTAAGACCTTCAGATGTCTGTTGACTTGTGGCCCCATGGCAGTAGCTATGGTAGCACAAATGTTCAAAGTGATGGTCACCTAATAGAAAAAAAAAACAAATTTTATAAGTCAACATTTCCTAATCTCTTGTTTTGTCTTGTCCACTAGGCATCTACACCTCCACATCTCCATAAATTAAGTTGGTAAAAATCTTAAGACATCACACCAACTATAAAAAATGAAAATAAACAAATTAATAATAATAATAATAATAATAATAATAATAATAATAAATAGAACTTGTTATTAAAGAACTAAAAGGATTCTTAAAAAAAAAATGTCTAAGTGCAGGAGGAACTTCCTCCAGCGCACACGTGTCATACTAAATCTGTGATCCCAGTTCAATTCAATTCAACCAGTTTCTTCCTCGTTTGTGGAACTAAATAACATTTACACAAACTGTAACCAATGCGAGGAGAAAATGATGTTACATGGAAAACTTCAAGTTTGAGGCCAGAGGTTTAATATACCAGTTTTAGTGCTTATTTATCGAGTTTACCCTGGCCCTTTTAACTCTTACGTTATTTGAAAATCAAGAAAATAATGGGGAGGAGAAAGAACGCTTATAAAAAACTTAATATAAAGGAAAAAGAAGTGGCTGATCATATTAGAGATCACTTATTGTCTTATGTTCATAACCACAGTCGCAGAGTATTTTGGACTTACTAGATTCTTGTTTGAGTCACCCAACCGAGCCTTCAGGGCTGGTGGCAGCTCCCCTAACTCGGGTGTGATGAACTTTGCAGCAGATAATATATCAGTAACCTAGTGAGAAGGGGATACATCCACATTACATTACTTTTAAACCCAGCAGCAAGCAGAATACTTAAGAACCTAAACAGCCTCAATTCTCCCTAAACATCCAATACACAATACGTTGTAGTCTGCCTTGGAAAATAGGGGTTCAAATATGCAGCATTTGTACAAATAAGGGAGATCGCCAACACTATTCTAGCCAATTGATAGATACTGCTAACACTTCAAGCAAAGAGCTGTTGATTCCTTCTGATGTATCCATCCCTCCCTTTTTGCCAGTTCAAGCTCACCCCTTACCCCTTCATGCCTCCTCCAGTCTAAAGTATCTTTTAAAAGACTTGTTACGATGAGCTATTCCATCATCTCATCTTTCTAGTTAGTTTTTAATTAACAATTAGATTATGAGCTCGAGATTTCTATCGCGTGATAGCTGATGAGGGCGCAGCCCGAATCAGCTATCACGCATAGAAATCAAGAGCGAATAATCTAATTGTTTTATTATAAATCTACTAGTCGTTCAAAACTAAACAAGTAAATTATTCAAATTCTCCTCACAGACACTTCGAAAACGCAAAGAAGCGGCCGTCATTTTGTTGACATCCGCTACTCACTATCTATCACAGAATAGATAGCGAGTAGCGTAGCCAATCAGAGAACGGCATTCATGATAGAACACTAGTAGATTTATACTAATTACTTATATAATTATCTTTTTATTATTTATTCTTTATCTCGTTATTGCTATTGTCACTGAAAAGCCCCCATGGGGAGTTGTCAATAAAGTATTCTATTGTAATTAAGACGAGCTTTCACACTCTTTGACCAATTTAACTGGGCACACATTTCAAGAGGTTTACAAGATTATTGTTAAACAAAAAAATATATTTACCTTTTGGAGTGCTTCTCCTCTAACTTTCCAATTTTTGTCTCCAAGCTCTGTAATCAAGGCTGGCTTTATCTGATCACTAAAACAACCAAAACACAAACAGTGTCCCAGTTAGACTAAAGTTAAAGTGGCAAACGAGTCCCGAACACCAATTTTTTCATCAGTATGTCATTTCAACAGTAAGCCAGTGTAACAAAGAAACTGCAAGGTCTAAGATAAAGAACTTCAGCAGTGTTTCCAATCATGCACTAGGAACAGCAAAATAGAGTTGACAGCATTCTTCAGGTTTTTTTGTAAGTTATAATTCAACCCATTCAAATTGGTGTTTCCAGTCCTCCATCAAGTATGAGTAAAAATTCAAATAATTGCCTCACAAAGATTGAATTTCTTGCTCTGAACTGAAGTGAAGACTCTCTGTGCAATCAGATTGTTTGTCGTTTTTTCAAAGCACTTTCATGTTTACGTCTTTTTTTGATCAAGTCAACCACCAACATCAACAGCATAGAACACCCTCGCCAAGAAATGATAATCTCACAAAAAGTCACATCAGTACCTTATATCGTTCCTGGGAACAAGGTCGGCCATATTGATGGCAGGTGCTGCAGCCTCTCCCCCTCCCCCAGCGTCTTCTTCATCCTCTCCTTCTTCATCGTCATCACCTTTCTTAGGAGTCAGACCAAGTGTCGGTGTGGGAGGTTTCTCTCCTTTCACCTACAAAACATAATGTGCATAGTAATAATTCAATTTCGGCTGGTCAAACTTTAGCCTCCTTCGCAGCAGTTGTTTGTGTCGGTCCTATTCCCCTCCTCAACCAACGTCTGCTGAACCGAGCCGGACATTCCATTCCCATTGTGTCTGAGTATCCAATCAGAAAGGAGGATGCAACTGACACAAACAACAGCTGCAAAGGAGGCTACGGGAACTTAGCAACCGAAATTTAAAAGCCACGATGTGATTGGTCAGTTCCTGGAATGGACTGTCAGATTTAACAAACATGTTAAATAGTAATGTAAGCTGTTTTGTTTATGATGTACCCGTTAAATTTGATCTCAGATTATTTTTTAATTTAGACTAGGTCAAAATGAAATTCCTTTGTCTTCTAACCCTAATTATTCATGAGAAGACAAAGGAATTTCATGTTGACCTAGGTTAAATAAAAATTAATCTGAGATCAAATTTAACCTGTAACATATACATGATAACTGGTGCAAAAGTGGTAAACCTACCTTTTCAAACTCAGCATCAATCTGTTGTAGCAGTGCTGGCTTTTCTTCCTCAAAGAACACTCGCAGAGTTGCACCTACATACATGTACAATGTTCCTAACAACGAAACAGCAGCAGTACGGACAGCCTGGAAAAATTAAGTTACAAGGCGTCAAATAAAGCTACATGACCTACAGTAAAAGCAGATAAATAACAAACTTCATCAATAATTTTTTCCTTAGAATAATTAGGGACAAATTGTTATTGTTAAGCCAGTACTCTCAAATCAATAACTTTCCTTACAGGATTGGTATTTGTTAAGGCCTCTTTCACATAAGCAATGTGTGGCTTGAGGTCAATTCTAAAATAAATTGAAAATAAGATTAAAACACAGGGAAATCATACAGATGTAAACCAACAACAGAAGTTTACAGTCAAGGAATAAAATTCTCACACCAACCACCAGGCTTTCCAGACCTAGGTTTGCAAATTCCCTTTTAAAGCAAATTATTCCAAAACAAATCATCGCATTACAGTATTGCTTCGTTTCCCAAACATCCAACCAAAAACACTTTAGCAAGTGGCTTAAAGGGCAGTGTCATGCTATTGTACCATCACTTTAAAAAGCTTAAAACTGCCAATACATCAGTGGAAACCTTAAAATAATGGTCTAGTTTTTTGCCAAAGACTGTAGTACTGCATTGACACTATAAACTTCTATATTCCATCTAAGTTGACGAGGATGGAAATGGATTGAAATTTGAAAAAACTTGCCAGTTTTTTCAAAATTTCAAGCTATGCATTGAAAAATTACCAAAAAAATTATTATCGTTAGCTCTTCCTGCTAAAATTTCATTGGAATTCATCTTGCTGATTCTGTAGGAGCATTTTTTGTACGATAACAGATAAAAGGCAGTAATTTTGGCAGAACTGAACCAAAAACAGCAAAAATCCCAGTGACAGTGCTCCTTTAAGAATGATAGGTTTGGAGAAACTTACAAGTCAAAAAGACATAAAAATATTGTGTACGTTTTTTTTTTGTTTCTACCATCCTAGCTCCCTTTACACTATTGAGTACAATGGAGTCATTTTTATGTTGCCAAGATTGGTTTGATGCATTCAAAAAAATCTTCATCTCGCTCATGATTGTGTGAGCCATACAGCACCAAACTTACTTGAAACCAAATCCTTTGATAGCATCAGAAAGCCAGTTAAGAGACTCAGCAAGCACTTTAGGATTCTTCTGAGATCCAGCGTGTTTTGAAACCTGCAAAGGTGAAAGTGTACCTAAATGTTAACAAGAAGTACCAGTACTGTATAACTGTGTAAAGCCTGGCTGCTGCTAATGACCAACCAAGTGACAATGTAGTCATCTAGACAAGCTCATTGCCGGTGCACTTGGTGAAACCTTCAAGTCATTTGTTCTCAGATATAAGTTCAAGAATCTAACCATGGATTACTAAGTTAACTTACTTTCAAACTAATGTAGTTCAATGATATTACTTCTGCAAATGTGGTCAGTGTCTCCTTGCTTGCATCTTTTAGCTGTTAATGCAAAAAATACATTTTAAATGTTGTGTAAACATGAAAATGTATATTTAAAAAAATTGTTATTATTAAATACTAATTGTATGCAAACTGCCCAGGAAATCTAGTAGAGCGATATTGTGGCTAATAACTACAGTACTAAACGGAAAAGAGCCATCCTGACAATTTTTCAGTTGATGACCACCTGCTTTTCTTACGGAGCTCAGTTCTCCACTGCTAGCCAGTCTTTACTAATCCCACTATCAGCATTTTTGACCAAAAACCGCTAGCACTACAAGAGGGGTATTAAATGGTTTTTTAAAAATAATCATCTTGTCAAATATCATGGTCTTGTAGTGTCAAATCTTTGTGCAGAGCCATCCTGGTGGCTATTAATCATCTTTTGCCAGTCTAACAAAGACTTGGTCTTGTAGAGAAAAATGGACTCTTGCCATCTTGCTAAGTACTAATATTCTGAAATATTTTAAGCTACAATTGGTCACCTTTATGTCTCCAATTTTGTCGACCAGCCCATCAAGAGCATAGAACGCACTGCGTTTTGAAAATGACTTCATTGTCCTTGCTATGTGCTGACATAAAGCAAACTTGGCTTTCAAAACCTGTGAAGGCAAAATTTAAAAATTTAATGCTCTAACTTACAAAAAGAATAAAACTTTTTATTGTATCTCTCACCGCTTGACTTCAACTCGTTTTTTTCCCCGCGCCGGATTAACCTCAGAGATATAATAAATATCTTACTAACCTTGTTTTCTCAGTCCGTACTGTAAGTTATGGATCCTTGTTTTTTTCCATTAATTCATGGCCCGCGCACTTCGCGCTTGGGCCATAAATCAACGGGAAAAAATTTGGTCCCTAACTTAACAGTACGGACCTCTGACTCGTTTAGTAAGAGGTATGCCCTAACCAGTACCACTTGGTCTTAAAATTCACAAGCATTGAATGGAAGATACCAAAAATCAAGTAAGCATTTAAATACCTGGAAATTTGTGTCTTTCCAACCTGGCTTCTTGGCCAGAACTCTAATCAAGACTTGTGAAGAAGTACCTGGATCCATACCCTTAACAAGCTATGATCAAATAACAAACACTCTGTGAGAATTACAAGAATTTTGCACGAAAAAATTGGACCCTTAACTATGCACTCTTCAAAACCATGCAAACTGAATGATGCTACCTAAAACAATGATGAATTAACAGTAATGATGATGCTCTTGACAACAGATGGACCATGAACAAGAAATTGGATAAAAAGAGAATTGATCAATCGCAGCACACCAAAATGGCTTCTTGAACTTGTTGGGCAGACCATCCATTATTTTAATACGATAGTTGATTGCTGAAATAGCTTACCAAGTAGTATTCATAACAGTTCTAATTTGAAGACCTTTACTAGAAATTTGATGAAATATCTAAGTCAGTCTTAACATATGAATTAAATTTTGATGTTATATAAAACAAATTATATTCCTCGATTCGCTCAGACGAAGGGCTAACGCTCGAAATGTCAGCTAACTGAATCCCTGTACGGTGGTCAATTTACATTATATCTCCGTTGATAAACCAAATTTTCATTTCACCTTTGTTTCAACTTCCTTGGTCACACAGTCAATGACATTCCACGAATAACATGATTATTCTGTGGTCAGTCCTGATTTATTAGCACATTACATTTACAAACACACACATACCTCAGTTAAGGCTTCTATACCAGCCAGTCTTTCCTTCCAGTTTGTATCCAAAAGCTGCTTCAGAATAGCTTCCGATATCAGCCCTGCAGCTTTAGCATCTACCTCCTCTGGCTAAATTCAGGGATGGAAATAAGATATAACAGATTGATAGGTGATTTTTTCAAGAACAAATGACAATGACCCCCCCCCCCCCCCCACTCTCTTCACCCAATACACCAACCCTGCCCCCCAACGTGCACTAATGACGTCACAAAATTGGAGCCCCCTGGGTGACTCGGACAAACAAATCGCTTTTCTGTAAGAGTGTGAGTTGAAATTATGTCGTTCGCGAGCAGTTCTCTTCCCTCTTTAATCGTTCTGACTGAAGATGACGATGTTCCCTTCTCCAGATTTTGAAGAGAACCAGAAGACAACACTGTGGGGCAGTTAAAACGGTGGTTGAAGTGCCAGGGTTTCAAATTGAGTGGAAAATGCGATGAACTTGTGTCTGACTGCATCAGAGAATGAAAGAGTGGACATCACCACACGCTTGATCCGAGTATTAAAGGAACCTCCTGAGTTGGGCTAACTGCGGAAAAATGGCATTTTGCATGTCTCTAAATGTTAAGCTTGTATAAATCAGCTGAATGAACGCAGTGAAAATTTTGTGCACATATGATTGTTCGATTTTCCTTTCTGGAAATAGATAAATACATGTAGTCTCTATCTTATCGAAAACTCACTTGTTCGACCAGTTTTTGCATTTTCCATTGCAGAAGAATCCTTACAAGTCCAATAGTTGATGATATGCAAAGGGCAAACGTGGTCGAGAAAATTAAGCAGAATTTATTTGTGTGATCTGCGACTCTGGGAGCATTGCGAACAGGCCCCGAGAGACTTGCTCGCAGGCTACCTTCGCTGTCGGCCGTTATAGATTTTCCTAACACGTTAGTTGGTATAGATTCAGCAAAATTCTTTCGATTAGGTTTTCTATCTTTGCCAGTGGCTCTGGTATTGTTTTCTGGGACTTTTCTCAGTTGGGGCAGACACGCGCATTGTTTGGTGTGAGATTTGCTCAGTTGATCGGAAAATTTAGTGGTGGGACCGTTTTCTCTGGGCCAGTGAAGGAAACAAAGAGAAGCTTATGCTTCTGGCACAAATGTATCTATTTCTGGCCAGGAGATGTTTCTCTCTGCATAGAATTCCCGTGAACAAGCTATTAGCCAACGTTCGCACTTCCCAATATGTTGCGAAGATTTTGGGAATTGAATAAATACCCAGATTCTTGTCAGTCTGAGGGATTTTTGGCATTTTTTTGGATACCTCCAGTCCGTTTTGCACTCACACAAACAGCAGTGTTTGGTGCTGACCATTTATCGCCCTTCTCGAAAGCAAATACCACGATTTTACCGATTCTTTCGTGTTTTTGTGCGAAAATTGTCACTCGCGCCTACACATTTTCCTTTAGCGAACTGCAGTGTTTGTCCGAATCACGGCGGGGGACTAAAGTGACAAAATCTATTTATAGTAATAGTGCGCGTCGCTATTATATTGTTACATTTGACGAACTGAATTTGCATTGACTGCATACCTTTCCATGTTCATCGGTCCTTTTAAGAGCCACAACACACATAAAACCCTTGGCCATTACTGTTTTAGTTTCTTCTTGTGAAAGTTTATTATTTCATTGTATTTTTGGATGACATAAGAATGCAAAATCAATTCATGTTGCATGTCCATTCAACAACTGCTCAGGTGTTCAAGTCCCTTACCGACATCTCTGGTTCTGTTGGTTCTTCACTGTCGTGAGCACTTGTGGAGGCTTTCTTCTTTGCTTTTGAAGCTTTCCCTGCACCAGAGGCCGCTGATGCTGGCTTCTTCTTTGGTGGCTGAAATGCATTATTGTTATAATTTGGTTACTAGACAACTAAAATAGTTCATATTTAGTACTTTTATTAAGACATTTATTAAGCTGTCTAATATCTCTCTATATTTTTTCTGTTTTTAACACTGATATTTAGAAATGTAGCCCAACTAATCCACAAAAGCCAGGTTATTAGATGCTGTCGACCAGACCAGACTGTAGTCAATCACTTCCTTTTAGTAATCATCTTTAAGAAATCCCTCTGAAACAAAACTTAGGCAAACACTGCAGCGCAAGTTAAGAAAATTTTGCAAGAACCTTGTTCCCTAAGACATCTTCACAGTTCTCAACTAACACAGAACACAATTTCACCAAAGACAGTATCAGTTTCAACATAGAGTACTAAAGTGATGACGTCATAAAAACTAAATTTGTGAAATTATGGGATTTGTTCGCATATTCAGAAAGAACACGATCAAAAAAACCTATTTGCCAAAAATCAGCGTTTTCTTACCGTTTGAGAGCGAGATATAAGCACCGTTATGCTCTGTTGACTCCATACAAATCCTTCTAAATTTTACTCAGTTCCTAACGTTATGAACTGAGTCAAATTTAGAAGGATTTGTATGGAGTCAGCAGAGCATAACGGTGCTAATATCTCAGAGCCAATTTGCCTTTAAATACTGATTTTTGGCAAGTTAGCATCTTTCATCTTGCCCTTTCTGAAAATCTCAACAAATCCCATAATTTCAAAAATTCTAATATTTGTGACGTCACACTTTAGCACTCTATTGCCTTGAATGTACTGAATGGTTAAACAAGTGTGCTTTAGAGAGAGAGAGGGAGATTATTAAGTGAGTGTGTAAGACATGCGTAATATAACTAAGTGAAGCATTATCGTCCGGGTGAGTGTTGTCCTGAGAAGGACTGTTTGTGGTGACATTGACTGACGTTTTGACAACCTGAGTGTTAGTCATCATCAGAGTCAAGTGATTTGTGTCAGGAGATGGTATAAGTACAAGTACTCTTGTCGTTGATGTGATTGGTCATCTGTCAGTTAAGCTGTGATGTTATTGGCTGTGAAGACTGTAAACTGTGACTGGTGCATTTCAATCCATCTTTTGTTAATCAAATGTCTGTAAGTGTATTGTTAACTAGTCAAATTAGTCAGTTTGTCTATTGTTTGTCTGTTGTTGATATCGTCAATAAGTCGTTTGTAAGGTGCGGGAAGCTGTTGGCAACGGTTCAGTGGTGTCTGTTCTAAGTTAGTAATTAAAACCAACTTTCCAGTGCGATCCGTTAGTGGTCTGCATTAAGCAGAGTCCCAGTCGATTTTGCGGTTTGTCAGTATATGGTGTTCAGCAATGTTATTGTTGATGTCACCATTTCTCGTCACTCATTTGTGTTCAGTCAGTCTTACGTTCAAATTTCTCCCAGTCTCACCGATATAAGTGGCCTGACAGTCGCAGCATTCGATCTTGTAAACTGCTCCCTGTCTGTCCTTTGGTTCATCTTTGTCCTTAATGTTTGTCAAGAGTTGTCACAATTTAAGTTGTGATGGGTCTGTGAGCAACACAGATATTGTAAGGTTGTAGTGTCCATGCATAATAACTTACTCCTCCCGCAGAAGCAGTTTTAGCAGCAGGTTTAGCCTGTTTCTGTGCCGGTTTCTTAGCTGGTGCCTCCTTCTTGGCACCATCTGTGCTCGATGCTGCAGGAGCAGTAGCTGGTTTAGCAGGACCACTTGCAGATCCACCAACAGCGGGAGCAGCATTGATCTCAGCCTTCTCTGCACACTCTTTCACCTAGCAAAGAATAAAACAAAAATAATTAAAATTCTACAAATCATAGTTTTTCACAGGCATTAGCCAAGAATGGGTAAAAGAAATTGTATCTGCTAAAACTGAAATTGTCTGGAATGCTTCAAACTATACAACAAACCTTGTCCATCTTAATTTTGTCAAGCTGTTCGATGTAAGGATTTAGAGGCCTTTCACCCATAACTTTCAGCAGTGTCCCTAAAGCCTCAGCTGTCGCATCTCTAACAGGTCCAGATGTGTCATCCATCCTCTGCAAAAAGAATGTATAATCTAGATGCACAGTGTTGTCAAAAGTAGCTGACTCGGCCCTTTCAATGAATTTTGAGGTGGGCACATCACTCAAAAAGTTGCCAGCGGCCAAGGCTTCTTTTGTTGACTATGAACATATGACATTCATATATTTGAGCTTGCTTCAGTTTCCCGTTTCTCTTTGGTTGTGTTTCTTTGGTTGATTCTTCATGCTCAAAGTTGTCTTCATTCAACTGAAACCATGGCTTTTTGCTTTACGATTATAATATTTCTTCTTTTTCTTTTATTTCTCCACGAAAAAAGATAAGCTGGCTCTTCACACAGTCACGCAAATTGAAAAAGAAATTTGGCGGACTATTTCCAGCATGTTCTTGCTCAAATGTATATTTGGAGTTTCTTCTAGCAGCATCAACCCTTTACAGTGCCTTGTTGCAACTTCTTTTGCTCCTTTGCGCACTGAGGGCCCTTTTACAAAATTTCAGTGTGGCATTTTCCAAGAAAGTGTGGCAATACCGCAATGCCGCAGTCTAGTAAGAACATTGTAGTAGCCTGCTAACCCTGGTAAGTAACGTCTGTGAAGAAGCGCCAAATTCCTTGTTCTGTGTACCAGAATTTGAGTATTCACTATGATTGGTCCCTCAACAAAAGCTTTTGTTGAGAGGCCAATCATAGTGTGTACTTAAATTCTGGTACACAGAACAAGGAATTTGGCGCTTCTTCGCAGACGTTACTAACTGGGATTAGATTACGTCTGCGATGGAGGCTATGTTAATGGATCTTTTTCAAATGGCTGACTTCCATCCTGAAGTAACCCATGGTTATGGTTGGTCATTGGTTCTTATTGAAAAGGCTGTAACTGCCAGCAAAACTCAAGTCTTGTCCACACTATCCACACATATAATTTTGAAGGTTTTCAGTGTCCACAGTGAAATGCTGTTTCAACCCCAGAAACGTTAAAGGGAACCTCCACTCTTACAACAAATTTGTGCTAAATTGTTGGAAATAATTACTAGCTTCCAAATTTTGTTTTGAAACGTGGATATAACATTTAACTGTACAAAAAAATCTATATCATTATCGCCTATTTTCGCTTTCAGATTTCCTGGGAGTGACCATTTTGGATTTGATGATGTGTAATGGTTGCAGCTATTGTCAGGAAGTAAATGAAGCAGAAAATCATTTGTGTTAAACAATAGGGCAACCACTACACATCATCAAATCCAAAATGGGCATGCCCAAGAAATTTATAAAGCGCCCTTTCCCAAGGATCCACAGGTGCTTTTTACAGAGTCAAAGTTAAATATTTAAAAAATTACAGTTAAAAGCTACAAAAGCTAAGACAAAATAGTTACGTTATAAAACACCAAAGTCATGTCATGAATTTAAAAAGGCACATATAAAATTATAGAACAGTTTTCAGCCATCTTTTTTAAAATGTCCAGTGATCCAGCATCCCTAATATGCTGAAGAAGACTAACTCCAGAGAAGCAGCGCAGCAAAAGGTAGAAGGAAATATGTTTAAAACACTAATTATCTTTCAGTGGCTATCATATAGGTGTGTAAAGGTAAAATATTAGGATCCCCTCACCTTCAGAAGACTGCCACAAATCGGCTTCAAAAATGTCTTAGGGAGGGCTGCGGGGGTACTCTTGCAAAAGCAGCGAATAAGGAATCTGACAGTTTCCTCCTTCACAGAAGGGTTCTTGCTTTCTAGAGCTGCTAGCAGGTCTTCTTGCATTGCAGACAAGTTGGTCTGACATCAAAAATACAAAAAAGGAAAATAAGCAAAGAAAATAAAGCTCGTAAGATAAACCAGTCTGCTAAGGCCTAAGGGTATCAAAAATGATGTACTTTTCCAATTGGCCATGTTCTAAAAGAGTAAGGGCCTGGGAACAAATCCAAATTTCATTGAAAATCAATGAAATTGAACTAAATTGATTCTCACATGAAAGGGTATCTCAAAATAAGCAGTTTCAGTAAGTTTGAGTACATTTGGTTAAATATCCGCCAGATAACATGCATTTAAAACTTAAAAAAATCCCATACAAATGTCTTTATTTCGGAAAGTGTGTCCCTCCAAACCATACAAAGTCTCTAATTTTCACAATTTTCAAAAGCATTTTTTTCAGCTCCAATACAACCGAACAGCGTTAAAGTGGTTGGGTGACCATTTTTGAGATGCTCTTTCATGCAGTGGAAACAATTTTTCCAATCAATAAATTTTAAAACCTCGTTCCCAGGCCCTTACTCATTTAGAACATGGCCAATTTTTTTACCAAGGCATTTTTAAAACCTTAGTTGGACTGAACTGACTTAGCTTGCTTTTGCTTTTGCTTTTATTTTGTTCTTATTATTCAATACAATTGTATTTTATTGCACGTATCTTTTTATTCTCTTAGGCTTTTTGTTAAATTTAGTGCTTAGTGTAAGTTTTTAATATTTTTAATTATGTCAGGATATTAGGTTTTAACTTTTTAAATTAGTCGGTAGTTTTACTTTGCTAACTGGAATGCGCTTTTGATTATTTTTATAGGAAAAGCGCAATATAAATATTAAATATTATTATTATTATGATCAATTCTCATTGCTAAAAATAAAATTAATGAAGATAAAATTCATGACGGCTGATAACCAATACTAGCATGAAACTATAAAACAAAAAGAAGCCAACTGCCCAATGGTTGCACACAAGGAACATAACACTTTCTTTTATTGTTTCAGCAAATGATAAGAAATGAATTGCTAATATTGACTGTTTAACTTTGGAGAACTCAACAGATTTGGCGATGGAACTGTCCACTTTCACAACTTCAGATCAGGTAATTATTTTTCCATGAAAGCATGGGGGGTTTCAGATATGAATTAAATTAATAAAAAAATTATTAATTTCTCAAAAATGCCTAAATCTTACTGTGAGAAAAACAGCATCTATTGCTTCTCTCAGAGCTGCCACAACATTTGCTTTCTTCTCTTTAAATTTCTCCAGTATTGGAGTAGTGAGCAGTGATGAATACTGCGAGAACTTCTTACGCAGTCCCATGGCCAACAAACCAACACACTTTGCAGCTAGAGCTACAACCACAACATTAGCATCCTTGGAAATAATCTGCAAAAAGAAGTTTGCTCCAATTAAAGATACAAACAAAAATGAAACTAAATAAAAGTCAAGTTGGTTCTCCCATGCCTAGTCACCTGTTAGAGCCAATGACTGCATCAAGAAGAGTCAGCGACTGGGAGGTTGACAATTACCAAACAACAACATTGTCAAAAGTGCGAACTGTGCCTTGAGGCAATTACTGCAGCCTAGCTATCTGTCCTCATGTGATCCCAGCCATAAGAGATATTTTAGAGACAAAGTACTTACTTTTTTTAACGCTCCACTGAGTTCTCCATACTGGCCTCCTTCCAGTTTAGGATTCGATGCAAGTTTTTCAAGTGCCTCTAATGCTTCTTTTCTCAACTGCCACTTCTTGTTCTCCTAGAATCCCATAAAAAATAACAAAAATTAATGAATATTGGGAGAAGTGATTGCTTAATCTTTACTCAATTTTGCCTGTCTATAATTGAGGTGAAAGTGAAATGGCAGAAATCAGGTCTACTCTCATTAATTTTTACCAGGTGAAGTTAAAAATAGCCGGGTACATGTATGTTAAGACTCACAACAATAATTCAGTGTAATTGCTTTTAGTTGTATTGTTAATTGTAAACCATTACTTGTAAAGCCTTTCTAAGGTATGTCACCACAATGCTACACAAGACAGAACTTACATGATTTCAAAAGAAAGCACACTGGCCATGAATTCCACCTTAATCTTGTAAAATGATACACAGAAAACAATTCCTGATTTAAAAACTAGTACATAACATACACTCCTTGGTCAGAGTAGTACTGAAAGTCTCTTTTGGTTCTCTGTTCTTGAATCACAAGTATCACACCAACTGAAATCTAGTCAGTGCAGTGTACACAGGAACAGCGTTTCAACTCTGTACAATTACAGAGAAATCATGTCACTGCCGAGACACAAATCCTAGCTCGTCCTCCAGCAAACAACATTTTTGTTTCATGTTGTAACTTGTTATTGCCACTCACCAAGTTTTCATAGAAGTCCTTAGGAAGTTTGGAAAGAATCTCAACTGCTTCAATAAGATCATATGGATCAATAGCCTCCTGCACAGGAGCAGCCACACCTGTTGAAAGAAATGCACCAACTTATGAATTGATTTTAAAGGTTTCCCCTACAAGTTCTTTATTAGTCACTTTTAAACAATGATTACCAGTGATCTACACTACAGTACCTAGCCATGCAAAAACCAGCTCAGCTCCAAACATCAGAAATATGCAAAGAATCTCTAATGTGTCACCAAAAAAAGCAATTATAATTACAAATCCAAATAAAATGTAGCTTAAAACTTATATAGGTTTTGTAGTTTGATCTACCCTCTAACTGGCTGGAAAAACTGAAAAAGTTGAAGCATGCTCTTACTAGTCATTAGGTATGTTCTTTAGAATGTTCACCTACCTGTATAAAGTGAGCATATATTAACCTATACAAACAAGGCCTACCATAAAAACTGATAACATTCAGTATGCAAAAAGTAACTTTACAGTTAATACGTTGAAAGAAACACACCTCCATCTGTAGCCGTTTCCTCCCCACCACTGACTGCAGGCGCCACTGCTGCAGCTTCTGCCATTTTTGCCTGCTGACTTCTTGTGAATCTGCTGGGAGCAGGTGGGGCTGTAGGAAGCTCTGACCATGCTTCTTCTAATTCTTTCAGCTATAACAAACACAAGAAAATTATAGTAGCTAGACTAGGAAGATCCAACAAGATACCTGTGGGTTATTTTGTAGGGTGGGCAGTGCAGTATCTAATCATGCAATGGCTGGCAGCACCCTCAGTGCACACGCTAAGTCACTACACCAATTTTGATGCAGTTTTTCATAGACCCCTATACAGTGCAGATTAGAGAGAAAATAATATATTATTTTTAAACAGTACTATTAATAATACTATACTATACTATACTATACTATACTATACTATACTATACTATACTATACTATACTATACTATACTATACTATACTATACTATAGCAAATGCATTATTATGGTTTGACACGTTTGGTAAATGTCTTCACTTGGCTATGATCTCTGAAGAAGCACCTAATGAATGTGATGTAATTTTGAAAGTGCCATAAAAAAATAGTATATTTCAAACATTTTCCCCCAGTGTAGCAGCCTGAGGCATCTTGCATTAACAAATTTAAAATGACTTCCTTGAAAATTAATCTACAACAGAATGAAATTACTGATAATAAACAATTCTGTATTTAAAGTAAATTTAGTCCAGCAAGGTAATGTTAATAACATGTATTACTACATACAGTTTTTTTTATATGATTGTACAAATGTTCAAACAACAGGAAACATCTGATTCTGAGGCTAAAATTACCGTGGTGTGTAGAGAAAGCCTTTCTGCTGGAGTACCAGGCAAGTTGTGCCGTGGTTCTTTACAGGAACAAGTCTTAAGCACAGGCAGAATTTCAGGCCTTTTTGTGTTCCATTTACCATCACACGAAGTATTTTGGGTTCTCTTCATAAAAGCCTTGAAAAGCACACTGCCAATAATGATTTCCATGTCTGAATTCGCAAACCAGATTTATAAGTTGAACTAAATCTTCAAACAAATTCGTTCCTCTTGGATGAAGTGATAGAATTCTTCCACTTTTGTGGAATAGGACATAATTAATGACTTCAGATTTTTCCTTCATTCATAAAAGAAACTCCTTTGACACAAACTCTGAATTTTAATTCACAAAATCAAAATTTTTTAAATAAAATATGTGGTTTTGGAAAACACCCAACAGCACACATCATTTTTTTGATTCCTTTTATTAATTATTTATTGAATGGTAAAATTCATTGAATTCAGCAAAGACAGATTTATAACAAAACCAATGTTGAAGTTAATAATGTATAAACATTACCTTGTGATAAATATTCATATATTAATAAACGAACCAACTTAGGTTGTTATTGATAATATTTGTATTGAAGGAACAGTTATTAAAGTTTAAGCATATGATCTTAAAAAAGGATCATGACTCAATTCTGAAGTCTGATGATTAAATCAAGTATTATTAAACAAGTACACCAATGATATTATTAATAACAGAGCTCTGTGTATCAAATCTTGTTTTTGGGATGTGAAATAATTTAAATCATTTTTAAAGCACAATTTATTAAATAAATGAAAAAGAGTAGAGCAATTTTCACTACTGATGATTGATAAGTTTACAACAATGTTGGATTTTAATTTAGTTAAATGTCATTTAACAAAGTTAACCGCCATGAGCTTAGCGGGCACCTCTGGCCAGCGGTAATCTGTTCAAGTGCAGGCTAAAATGGATGGTTGCAGCTACGTTTTTTCCTTCAGCTCGTGTTCTCGTGATTTTCTAGCGGTCTTCTACAAGCGTACAGCATTTATCTTTTGGTACTTCTTAGAAAGATGCCACTGGATTTTACTTCATTGCATTTCATTGCTCATTGGAGGATATTGGCCTTCTAATGATTTAACAACACTATGAAATTATGGTTTTAGGAATTAAAACAATCATGGAAATTGAGGACAATTTTCAGGATTATCGTCAAGGGCTACACATATTACAACATCAATTTCGACACCTAAAGGAACCCACATGTTACAAATGAACGTATTTGATAGTCCTGCCATTGTGTAGAATTTTGACTTAACATTTTTGAAATCAAATTCAATAACCAGGACTTTAAGGCACACAATATACTATAGTCGAACCTCAATTATCAGGACTTCTGATTATCCAGACTATTTCTTCTGGTCCCAAATGTTTTCATAAATAGTAGCAAGGTATGATGAATATCCCTAGAAACAACCATTATGATTTATTTTTAATTCAGGCATTGAAAAGTGTGTTTGAAGTTTGTTTTCCTTTCAAAGAGCAAACGGTTTAGACCAAAGCTTTTGCATGAAGTTCATTTCTACAGTACAGTGCACGTGCACTATCTCCTCTCAACTTTTTATTCAGTTTTATTTTGCGTCAGTAAAATTCATGTTTTCAATTATCCAGACTCTCAATTATCCAGACTATTTTCTTCAGTCCTGGCAAGTCTGAATAATCGAGGTTCAATGGTATAAATTTTAAAGACGTCAATACATGAAGGCAACAAAGTTATTTCCCAGTAAGAGTTATAAAAACCCTTCCCTTTTGGGAACATGAGTCTCATATGGAGGGTTAGCCCTTCCTGGTAGATCGAAAGAAACATAGAAAGGTTAGGGGTGTGAAAACCTGTGAATATCACTTCCTTATCCTTAGCTCATACTGACACAAACCTGAACTGGCTTTATATTTTGTAGCTGCGTCTTGAGGACGTCTCTTATCCATTTGTATATTTCAATAGCCAGGGTTTTGGCCTGCAAAGCATAATCATGCAAACCCAGTGTAACAAATCTTAACAGAGAGATGCCTGGGAGTTACCCAGAGATGGAAGAAGTAAGGGGAGAGGAGGGAGGTGACCACACTTGAAATTCAATGAATCATAAGGGTATTAATATTATGAGTGGCTTTCATACCTCCTCTCTGACTGTCTTGTCATTGTGATCAAACAGTTTGGGGAGAACTTTTACAATTGGCTTCAGACTAAATACTTTTCCACCAAATTCACTGTTGGGAGAAAACGTTAACAAAACATTAATTTAAATTTCAGAAACTTTAAGTAAATTCATAATAAAATCCACAACATAATTTGATTTAAAATTTCACAATGTATCATTCATTAATGTATTTAGGATATCTCAAATAGTTTGCATTATATAAAACAAGGTAATTAAATAATTATATCACTTTTTCTTGACAATATCAAAAACTTGTATCTGCAACAAAGCATTGAAGAGAACCTGAGCACATTGACTAAATTTACATGTAACTAAAACCAAAACTACAACATCCTTGTTCATTCAGAGACTGAGATCGGTCAACACTTTTAAACTATTTAGCCTGAATCTATTCAACATCCAAATCACAGCAATATACTGTACAAAGCTTAAAAGATGCTATAAAATCATGAAAATCCAGAACTTGCCTGATGGCTTGGCGCAGCACACCAGTGCAAGCAGCAACAATTTTGGGTTGTTTATTGTCAAGACCCTTCAAAACCTCCTCCTGCAAAGGGATGAAACACAAACATGAAGGGTATTTACAAGTCTAATCATATCTCAACAACAGAAAAGACATTGATGCCACAAACCATACATGTATTTAACAAACTACAACAACATTATCACACTACCTGGCACCATGGCGACGTAAGCTCCCCAGGGTAATTATTAAAATTATTACTACTGGTAATATTATTATTATTATTATTATTATTATTATTATTATTATTACCAGTATTATTATTATTATTATTATTATTATTATTATTATTTATTATTATTAGTGTTATCAGGTTTTCATTAAGAATTCTAGAAGCCGGAGAAAAGCATAAAGTAACAGGAGAATTATTATGGGGGCAAAGCTCTTTCAGGGAGCAAGTTAAATTTAGCAGAATTCTGCGTAGCAGGCGGAGAATTCTCCGATCTTTGATGCCAAATGAACACCCTGTGTTATTATTATTATTATTATCATTCTCTCTGCTCACCTGAACCACGTCTTGTTTCTCAACTTCAATGTACATCAAGATAATACTAATTCCCTTATCTTTGGTTTTTGGTCTGGCATTTAGGCACTTTGTGATGACGCCAGCTATAACATCACCAGCAACCCTGAAATTCAAAGCCGACTTGTTTCAGTTTTTGTGCATTTAAGTACAGTGTATTCCTCCAAGCATTCCAAAGTCAGCTCTGCATTAACTTCAGTTTTGAATTTGTAGTACCTAATACAAGTCCACCAAACCAAACTGATTCAGACACCAGCATTAGCAAACCAAAGCTATGCTGTCGACCACAAGGTTTGACGCCTGAGAAGTTACAAAACATGTGCAAGCTGGTCCCTAGCCACTCTCATCCATCTCATAGACTCAAACTCTTTCAACTGTTAACAAATTTCAGGCTAATTTAAACGGCCTAATTATAGCTGTTTTCTGTACCAAAGGGTCACATTAAATATAATAAGTCTCAATTATTGAAGCCATTCATAATTAATTATTACAGATATAATTTTATCAAACTAGTCTAAGAGTAATTATAAGACTTAATTATAACCGTTTCATTTCCTGGGCATCCACGCTTGTGCGTAACCCAAACCACGATTTATCTTTCATTTATAGATTTCTTTTTACATTTCATCGAGGACGTCTAATATCACGCACTCTAAAACGATTTCAAAGTAAATATCGATCGGGTCGTAATACATCGTTTACAAATTTTACAATGACAGTTCCCAGACTACCCTAATTAAGACGG